>JACXGJ010006242.1:0-35253 GCA_016801105.1 Esox niger
GGCTGGGTTTGAATGGACGCTGGGATTAGCCCACATGCATTGAACTATTAAAACTTGGACTCTTAATATGTTCACCCGGCACAGCCAGAAGAGGACTGGTCACCCCTCGGAGCCTGGTTCCTCTCTAGGTTTCTTCCTAAATTTCGGCTCTCATAGGGAGTTTTTCCTAGCCACTGAAGTTCAACACTACTGTTGTTTCTCCTTGGGGTTTAAGGTTGGGTGTTTTGTGAAAGCGCTTTGCGACAACTGCTGATGTAAAAAGGGCTTTATAAAATACATTTGATTGATTGAATTTGATTGGTAAGAAAACTGTGCTTCATAAAGCAATATTTTCTACATCCTGACCTTCAAAGATGGCTTTAAGGAACATGTTTAGTTATTGTAAATTTGTTGATCGTAACTATTTAGAAAAATATTATTAGAAAAGTTTTAAGGATAGCCTATACTGTCTTTTACTTGTTCTGTCGCATTAAACTCACTAAATAGGTAGCTTGAAATTTCACCGAAAGCCTATCCAATCGGTACCTTTTGTATAGTTCAATCGTTTAGAATGGTCACATGTTGTGTAGCAGAGTATCGTGGGTTCAAGTCAAGTCTAGGGCAGTGCAAACTGTCAGCAGTAGAATCAATACTGCCTAGCAACAGCAATTTGACGTTGTGTTACATGTGCATACATTTGATTGAAATATGGTATTTTAGTTGCTTTTGCTTCATAAGCAGAGTACCATCGCCTGAAAATAGCAGAGGTCTCTCATGTGACTCTGGAGTAAGAGCCCGAAGGAAGATGGACAAAATTCTATTTTACAATATCACAGGTGTGTGAGAAGTACAGTCTTGAGATGAATTCCGCAAAATGTGGCTCATTAGATTCAGTGTTCCCTGAATACAACTGGGTTCTTTTAACCAGATTTTGACGGTGACCAGGACCTTTGTGTGATTGTGTTTTACATAGACTCAAGTAGATAACCCGAGAAAATGATGAACTTACAGAAACACATTTCTGTACTTTCTGCCTTTTTGATATATGTCATGACCGGTAACAATCTCTAAATCTTATTGAATCTCCACTAATTATTTTGCCAGAGCTGGCCAAGAAAAGCAAATGTCTCTTACTGAGTGACTGACTACCCCTAGTAAAATAGCAAAGCGGTTAGTGACGCGGACCTGCAAACAATAGGTACCGCGTTCAAATCTGCAATAGGACATTTACATTATTTCTTCCAGATAGACCAAAACTTTGCTAGCTGTGCTGACTGTGCTTATGTATTAATTTATTGTGGTGTGTTTTGGTGTTGTTTTTCCTTCTTAGGAAAGAGGAAAAGAGGCAAAGACTTCCTTGAAGCTCTGAGGGACACGGACAACGCTAACTGGTCTCTCAAGACAAGAGCAGCAGGACCAGTAAATGCAGCTGCTATACTGAAGAACGAATCAGGTTGAGACACGTAAAGAGCGATATGGAGGCAAGAGTTGGCATTCCTCGAGTCTCAGGCTGAAGAAACGTGTTATGTATATTAACCACGTACAGTGTTATGTATATTATTTGTTTATCTTCTTGCTCACTAGGTAGTTGAAGGGTGCTGTGCCACCATTTATAAGAATTTTACACTCATGTATCTATAATATTAAAATATATTATAATAAATATAAATAGAGAAAAAGCAAGGATTACCGTTGGTTTGCATCAATGGCATTTTATTTTATTACATGCACTTTCAGTTTCATGAACAGGCAGCTCAACATAGAAATCATCCAACCTTATTTGATTTAAACTATATACAATTTATACAGCGTTTTGGAATAAGCCTCGCTCACGGACGGCAACTTCTCTGCTTAATTGATTAGCGCAGTATATTTCCAGCAGTCTGGGCTGACAAAGAATAAACAGCACAAACATCCCCTCAACTTAAATTATTACCAAAAGCAAAGAAAAAAGCGTGTCTGACTGAACCGAACTTATTATAAATACAATGATGGGCGCGTTATTTCAGCACCGTGAACAGTTGAGCTCACCGTGCGGCAGGCGTAGATTTCCCCTGAGCCCTTTTTAGAAATCCACCCTTCTGTGTTTGAGTGCTGAGAATGCTCTGATAAGTTCATCTTTGTCCAGCGATTTTGTCACCTCGTGCTCAATTGAAATCTGAGCGAGAGCTGACAGCCGCTCCTGGAGCATTGTTGACCTCAGGTGTGTTTTTATTAGCTTCAAGCGAGAGAAACTCCTCTCTCCGCTTGCTACAGTCACAGGCACTGTCAACATGAGTCGGAGAGCAATGCTGACGTTTGGATACAGTTCAACTAAATTGTTTCTGTAAATGTAGCTCAGAATCTGCAGGCCAGTGGTTTCTTTTGCCGGCACAGCAGTGATAGCAGCCGACACCTCGCGCACAAGTTCCGCAGCGTCCACATCGCCGAGGGTTTTTTCTATGTTTGCGCAGCTGTCTTTGAGGGTGTTACTTTCCACGGCCATTTTCATTTCCTCTCTTCCATAAATGAAACCAAACAGACCATGAAATGTCTCCATCAACTTAAAGCGCTCACTAGTGCCTGTAATGGCAGAGTCCACTAGTGGGAGGAAAACATCTCTGAACATTTCCTCGGGTGTCACTGTCAAGGAAGGATCCGGATTTTGGGGCTCGTACGGAAACTGGCGTTTGGGTTTTCGGCCTCGTGTAGAGGGGAAGACCATTGGCATCTCCATCTCTTCCGCGATGTCTCTAGCATCTGTCTGGGCGGATGAAAGGCCGTTCTCTCTGTATTCCTTTAGGAATATAAGAACATATTCCACCTCGCACTGTTGCACATCAATCCCAACTTGTGGGCTCTGGAGCAGCTTGCTGTCACGATTCACCTCATGGAGAATGTTGTACCAGATGATGACAGTTAGCAGGAATTTCCAGCTTGTTATCTCATGTTCGAGGACTCTGGCAGCAGATGCAGTCTCACTGTCACCTGATAATAACAATAAAGTTGTTTTTTTAAATTTCAACAATTTATAATGATACTTTAAAATACCATGCGCGATGCGCCGCTGTTCATTGTACTGAAACAGCTCAATATAATCCTGGCACTGAGTGTGGTTGAAGCTTTTAAATAGATAAAAAAAATACGTAGCCTAACACACTAAAATCATAGACTGTCTGTCACAAAGTAAAATAACACACACTCGTACACACCTTTTTTTGTTGCATGATCGAACAGTGAAAGAAGAGCTTCGCCGACAGCAGGAAGCTGATAATGCAGCACTTTCACACTTTCCACGCGGCATTCCCATCGCGTGTTGGATATGGCCTTTAGGCTCATCTGTGGTACGTTTGTCTTGAAAATCTCCCATCTCTGTGTGGAGGAGCTGAAAAGGTTGTACAGACGTTGCAGCACCCCAAAGAAGCTCACAGACTCGACTGTTGACTTCGCAGCATCTACAATGACGAGGTTTAGACTGTGGCTGGCGCATGGCATGAACAGTGCTTTTTTGTTGATATCAAGCACCCTTTTCTGCACACCGCTATTTTTCCCCCGCATGTTGCTACCGTTATCATACGCCTGTCCCCTGCATTTTTCGACATCCAGGCCTAACTTTTCCAAATGCTTCAAGAAGACATCTGTTAGCCCTGCGCCTGATGTGTCAAGCACTGGTAGGAAACCGACAAAATGCTCTCCAACAGTAGCCCCGGCACCGATTTGGCACTTGACAAAGCGCAGTGTCACAGAGAGCTGCTCTATGTGTGCAGCGTCCGGGGTGCAGTCCATTATCACAGAGTAGTAATGGGATTGTTTTACTCTTTCTATTATTGCTTCCACTGTCTTGTCTCCAATAAGAGTGATCAACTCATTTTGTATCGTTTTCCCCAGATAATGGTCAGCAATCTCTTTTGTCTCTGCTCGTCTGACATGCTCGCTCATCACTGGGTCAAACTCTGCAAGCAGCTCCACCACACCTAGAAAGTTTCCATTGTTTGATTCATGTAGGTTGTAATTGTGACCACGGAAAGCAAGGTTTCATTCTGCAAGGTGACAAACTATGGCAATTAACCTTTTGATGACGTCGTTCTATTGTCTTTTTTTCAACATTTGCATTTGTTGATAGGTATTGTCAATGGTACTGTGCGTTTTTTACGCGCGTCTCCAGCTCACGCCAGCTGTCCATGTTGACACGGTGTGTATTAGATTTTTCATGATACTGGAGTGTGAGAGAGAGTCGTTCCCACATTCTGAAACCTCTGTGAGTGAGACTACTCGTCCGCTTGCCAAATAAGGTACAGCAGAAACAGAAAACTGAATCGGATGATTTTGAATACACTAACCATGACCTGCGGATCTTTTCTTCGTTTTTCAATTTCATGAAATATCTGTCCTTGGTAAAACGGCAGTGTGATTGGCTTTGTGGGAAATTAAAATCATCTATCTGAACGGGACCGCACTTAACAGTATCGGAAATTTGCTCTGGCCAGCACCCCGTGTCTGTCTCTGTGAACGGGGCTTTCTCCCTGACATCTCCCTCACCTGTCTCAGTGGTGTGAACTTCATCGTCATATTCTTTTCCTACAAACAATGTTTGGTCATCATCATTGCCAGCAGTTTGAGTAGAAGATGAATAATCTGAATTTTGGCTATCATCCTGTGACGGGGGTTCGGCCGCTGCTGCCGCCGGTATGGTTACAGATGCTGGGCAAAAGAAAGAGGTCACTTTTGGTAGACTGAATAAAACTTGTCTTTTGTTGTCCAATATCTTACGTTTTTCAGCACCACTGGCATATGTACGTTAAAAAAAAAAATCCTGTTCAAAATAACATTTGAACGTAACATCAAAAAGGCAAAGGTAAAAACAAATAAACACCGGTATTATACCTCATATCACTTAAGCCGTTCGCGGGGCGGGTAAATGTCGCCGTGGTAACCGCGAGTTCGACCAATCATAGATGTTATGCTTAGGAAACAAAAGGACGCAAAAGACGCGAAATGTGAACGGCCCCTTGGCGAGCTACTGGTAGCTTGCGAGCCAGGTGTTTGAGACTGAAAATCATTATCCAACGGAGAATATGAATGGGATTTTGCCGGTCTGTTGGGGCCCCCTTGGAGGGCGGGGCCCGTTTCAATTGAAACGGTTGAAACATAGGTAAGGCCGCCCCTGCATAGCTGTCAAGTCCCCGCCTCCGCGAGCCGCAGCAGAGGGCGCCCGCGCTCCTGAGCTTCAGTGCACACCAACCCACACACCTGTCACCAATCATCACTCACACACCTGTCCCCATTCACCTCATCAACACACATACAAATACACCTCCCTGCCACTTCTCCCCTGCCGGATCAATGGTTTATGCACGCATACCACATCTCGCAATCTCCTCGAACAGACCTTCCGTGTACCGATCTATCGCCTGTCCCCGACTACTCTGCCTGCGCCCTGCCTGTACGTCTGTTCTCCGCCGGAATTGCGATCCCTTGCCTGTCCCAGACTACTCTGCCCGTTCCCTGACTGTGCTTCTGCCGCCCGCTCGTGTACCGACCATCTACCCGTCCCCGACTTCTCTGCCTGCTGCTCGTCTGTGCCTTCGCCATCGGTTCCAGAGACGCCGTGCCTCCCGTCCCCGACCGCACTGTCTGTCTCTCCCCCTCTCCTCTCCTGTCCGCGCTTGGGTCCTTACCTGCATTTGTGACAATAGCTAAATGTTCAATAATACTACCCAGATTGCTGCTAGTTTAGAGTACTTTGTATTTTGCACCTACATTTTTGCAGAAAAACAAATAGTTGTGGAACCAAATACATGTGTATAGTATCTGTTTGTGTAAATCTGAAAACAGAAGAACGCCCACACACTGTCTTGCTCACTGCTGAAATATTAACCAAATATTAACTGCAAATTTTTGAGTGGCCTTTGATTGTGGCCAGCCTAAGGCACACCTGTGCAATACTCATGCTGTCTGATCAGCATCTTGATATGCCACACCTGTGAGGTGGATGGATTATCTTTGTAATGGAGAAGTGCTCACTAACACAGATTTAGACAGATTTGTGAACAATATTAGAGAGAAATAGGCCTTTTGTGTACATAAAGAAAGTCTTAGACCTTTGAGTTCAGCTCATGATAAATGGGGGCAAAAACAAGAGTTGTGTTTATAATTTTGTTCAGTGTAGCTTTGTCTAATTATTTTACATCACAAAACCTGGAATTTTTCAGGGGTGTGTAGACTTTTTATATCCACTGTAATGCTGTTATCTAGCTAGTTGACGTTAACAGTAACGTCAGTATCTACAACTAGATTACTAGCAATACAAACGACTTAGACAACTTATTAAAAGGGAATTATCTATAGCAATTTAGCAAACGTTACACTTACCCCTGAAACAATTATATATCCTCTGATTACATACAATGTTCTATGTTGTTTTCGTTTAGTCTGTCGACATTTTTTCACTACCGTTCACACTCAAGGTGTTCAATACTCCAATAATCTATGCATCTTTCATTGTTGCTATCATAACTGCTATGATTCTTTTTCTTTTCAATGTAATCCGTAGACAGCTATTTTATACAAGAGCACCTAGTGTTTTCTTTCCACCATTGGCACTGCCATGAAATGCCTCCATTCTGCCTGAAAGGTCTGAAAAGAATCAAAGCCTGGAATTTCCTCATCGTTGTACGATTCATCTTCTGAGTCATGGCATCCTCGTGCTCCAGAAAGTAGTATTGCACAACTTCGTTGATAACACCAGCAAAATTCAGTGCAGTGATGTGATTCACAACTGTAGAAATGGGATTGCAGTTGTTCAGTTTTGAAAATCCTGGGATCACAATTATTGACCAAGCAGTCAGATTTGACAAAAGCTGTTTACATGATAAACCAATCAGAACTCAGTATGTCAGCATGTCCAGCCCCTTCATTTTCTCACCCAATGGAAGGCAAAGTCTTGTATTATCTGCAGGTTAAACAATGGTTTTAGTTTAAAATGTATTCACATTTACACTTCACATAATAGTTTGTTAAGTCACATTAAAGTTCACATCTTCAAGAAGGCATTTCTGCAAAAAAGACAAAATGTCCCAAAACATGTTTTTCTTCTTACAAAAACAGCTCTTCTGAAAAGCAGTGACATGTGACATAAGCCCAGTTTCCCGAATTCTGTCACATATATATTCTGCACTTTATTCAGACAGTTGGAACGAAAGAGAGAAACCCAGATTTCTAAGTGGAGTATGGGATTGGCTTGAAGTGTTACAACTACACAAGAGGTTCCCAAACATTTCTGATACAGAGAACACAAAATTACAGTAAAAATCTTTTGAGAACCACCATTTGTGAAGTTGAAGAACGTATTTTAAACACACAATACAATAACTTGCAAATTTAGAGCACATATTTTCAATGGAAATTATAAATATGGGACTATCACTATACTATTATTACCATATTAAGGATGCACCAATACCAGTATCAGGTCATTACTGGGCTCATGTACACATAGAAATATGTAGATACCACGCACCAATACCACGTCATGGAAACATTAAGTGAAACTCGATGGTTCTGTCGCCGATGGACGCATAAGTATAGAACATAGAACTCAGATTGGTAGAGCGGAAAGACAGAGAAATCAGAAATTACACTAGTATGAGTGCAAGCTCGGCTCTGAAGGAAAAACACTAATTTGACACAAACAATTTTATCAAATATTGTTAGACACAACACATTGCTGAGTTCAAAGAGTATGTTAATGCTTGCAGCGCAAAACCACAACAACAACCAACTTTGCAGAACCACAACAACACTTTAAGCCAACACTGGAGAAGCGAAATAAAATTTCCAGAGACAGCACATGGACAGAATATAAACAATCAGAACATGAAAATTATAATAAATAATTTAATAAATCATGCTCAGTGTACTACAGCAGAAGCATCAGAGCAGAACAACAACTTGCATGTTCACAGTCTCAAAGTAGTTAGTGAGTTCAGAGAAAAGTAACTGGCTTTGACTGTGCATGCATTGCCATCGTCTGAGGGACAACCTAAGCTAGCTAGTATACTGTCAAAACATGATAGCTACAATGGATTAGCGTCACTTATATTAGCGGTGAACCGCTATATAAATTCTAAGGATGCCCCCTATAAACATGTTGTGGAGAGGGTTCTGGTGTTTCCATGATTCTCTCATCGATTCCCTTGATGAAAGTCAGAGATTGTCAACTATATTGATAATTATTGTATCAATGTCATTCATGAATGACAGAAAAACAAACGTTGTGCCATGAAAATAAATAGCTTAGTCAGTGTGAAGTTCGTCTTCAGTCTCGCTAGCTATTGCTCAAACGTATGACTTTTCCAAGTAGTAACATATTAGTAAAGCAACAATTAGTTGCTTCAGATTTTCAAAATTTCAAATTAAAAGCCTGCAATGGGTTGTGTGTATTGTTTATATTTTCAAAGCAAAAACTGTGAGGGTAAAATCTCAATTAAACAATTGACTATTTAAATAATACATTATGAAAGGTAAATAATATTATATGGTGGAGCACACTGTAAAATGGTTAGAGCTTAAGTATGTTATATTTGCTTTTGCTCATTAGGTTTGGAGAGGGTTATGTTATAAATCTGGGAGGTGATTCATGAACAGTTTTAAACAATGAAGTTTTGAGTGGGAGTACTTGGAGTAGTAGGGAATGAGCGCGATCACAAAACCTCTAGATGATGCACCTGCATATCCAGTTCACACATTTTTATTCATAATTCCAGAACCGTAGAAGTTAGAGGCTTAATTTTTCCATGGGAACAATGACATTCCGCTGCAAATAACACTGTCTCGTATTTGTACTTTCGGGAACCTGAAGCCCCGCAATCGTGATCACAAAACCACAACAAAAGTCGTCCTTCAGGAATTCAGCAGCAGCCCTAACTAATTATACTTGAGCTTATTCTGTTGTATAGAAGTCTACAATACATAAACCAATCATAAACTGCGGTAAAACAACCAATGTAAAGTCAATCCATGTCATCCCCCTCCCCGAGAGAGAAAGAGCTAGTGAGCATGCCAGGGGGAGAGGCGCGTGTCACACTTACCATGCTCCCTATAAAGTAATTATGCACTTGGATTGCATTGAAGATGCATTCAGTTGCTACAAGCAATTGTTATGACAAAAAAGACATGGCGTGGATACTGAAAATGGGCCTGAACATTCAGATGATGAAAAGTATCAGGACAGAATCGACCTATTTGTAAAATAGGGTTAGTGTAGCCTAAATGCTATTCTATGATTATGTTTATTTTTGTTTTGCATTGTTTTTGTGGAATTACAAGACCTGGAATAACTTGATATAACGGTACGGTAGTCAGATGAGAACCTATCCTGTGTTGGGTAGTGTCACCTGTGGATATAACCATCCAAACGAAGGCTGGACACATCCCTGTTCTAATCTCCGCCACTTCCAGATGGCACATCTAGATCATTCCAATGGAAATAAAGGCTTTTCTAGACGCCCCATAGTCAAGACACTCAATAAAAAAGATAAAAAGGGACTGTTCAAAAAAGAAGGGAACGCCATAGTGGTGGGTTTTGGAAGTACAATATTACAGAATAAGTTCAGTATGGGCATTTTCATTGATTATCACATTATTCTTTTTAACAAATGAATGTGGCTTATAGTATAAAAAAATGCCCCGTTCATTTTATTATTATCAATTCAAAACCATTCAACTTGTATTTATTCTGAACCCCTAGGGGCATCCAAATGTAATGTAAAACTGGCTAGTGTCAGAGGTGCAGGTAGGAACCCAAGCGCAGATTGGAAAAGCGAGGAGAAGTGGCAGACAGAGTAATCGTGGTCGGGAAGAAGGTCGGTACACGGGCTGGTAGCAGAGTTACAGGCAGGTATCAGGCAGAGTAGTCGGAGACGGGCAGAAGGTTGGTACACGGGCTGGTGGCAGAGGTACAGTCAGGTAGCAGGTAGAGTAGTCGGAGACGGGCAGAAGGTCGGTCTGTTGGGAACCTGAAGTCTCAGAGGATACGGCCAATAGCAGACAACACGACAGACTGGGACGAACAGAAAGTAGGTTTGCAAGAAGCCATAAAGCGCATGCGAATGTAGACTAAGAAATCAGCGGTTACGTATAGTGGTCAAATAATGTAGAGCCTGTGTTAAATCGAGGGAGAAGTTTGTTCAAGTTTATTGGAAAATTGCAGCACAGATGTCGTTCAGTGAATGTTCCATTGTCTTCTCACTATAAAGATAGTTGCCAGCTAATCTATAGGTGTAGGGCATTTCTACCTAACACAGATCATGTTTCTAGAATTTAACCCCCATGACAGATGGTCAGTGTAAACACTCCACATTCCTGAGGGAGAGATAATATAAACACTGTTATCCCTGTTGTTCCTACTATCTAGGCACATTCACTTCCACTGAAACATCCATTCATATTGTCATAATACTGTGTGAATATAATGTTCTAATCCCACACTCCCCCCTTGTCAATATAGAAAAACAAGACATATTGATAAAACCCACACCGAATGTGCAGGAAAGGCACAAGATACATATACCAAGATAAAAGTTACACAAAAAACAAAACAGAACGATCAGGATGGAAGCGGTCAAGAACAGTGCCGTCACGCAGAGGAGCACAGGGGCAGTCACAACACAACAAGCAACCTCGGCGAGGGCACAGTCCACTAACAGAAGGAAGGACACCAAAAAGGTGTCCATCCAGCAACCGACACCCCCCTAGAGAACACCACCTACAATCATCATATGGGCACAGTTAATGTGAATGGGGACGCAGTCTAGACACGACAGCACAACAGACACGAGCAGCAAGACACCGATGGACACAGCAACGGATCAACTGTATAAGGAGGCAAAAGATCATCACACACGCCACGACTGGAGCAATGAGTTTAAACAGGAAACCACCCCATTTCCCAAACACTGAGGACAACCAAGTCACAAGCCCCAAATCAACAAAGCTGTAATTGTGAAATGTAGCACCCTCTTCTCGGATCTTACCAGCCAAATCCATAACACCGTCAGACTCATCAGGAATATACGTACAACATTCAGTACCTACAATAGCACATGTACCCCCCTGCGCTGCCAACAAGTAATCTAGAGCCACACAATTCTGCATCGCCATAGTACGCATAGCCACCATTTCAGCAGACATAGCCGTAAGACCATCAGCAGTCAAATTGGCTAAAGCCTCTAAGTAACAGGCCATGTTGATCACTTCCCGTGCCAATTTGGCCATACCATAGAAGGGAAAAGCTATGTCAAAGAATCGCTCAGACTCGAAGATACTCTGTCTGCTTAACTTGGCAAATGGAGGTTCCACACTATGTCTAATATGAGGGACCACGTATCCGATATAGCATGAACCCATCCAGAAAGGAGGTAACATAGCATAGGCATCAGGCCACCGATAAAATAAGTGCCGTTCGGTGCAACCATCCCGGTGGTCCCAATATTACCCCGAGCGTTGGCATGGAAGGCTGCCATGGATCCATTACCAAGTCAGATTGGCAGACATGGTACATAAAGAGAACTCACTACCATCACAAGCAGAAAGGTCAGCAATCTGACTACACTGGCTCCACCCCACTTTGACAAACATGGACATCCATTGATGACGTAACGCAGCAGATGGTGTCTTTGTAATGCATAACCACCCATCATGAGGTCTTGTATAACCACTAAACGAGGAGGTAGGCCCAAAAACGAAATGCTTGTATTATTAAATGGAGGCAGGTAGGCACCCCTCCACGGCTCTACCTCCACACCTAAACTATACGCTTCTACCCAACGTGAAAAACGGTCCACTATCACCAACACGTATTCGTATCCTTTACTCTTGGGTAAAGTGATGTAGTCAACCTGCAGATGTCTGAACGGTCCCGCTGGGGCAGGTGCTCGACGTATTTGCACCTTCACTTTCCCATGCGAGTTGTTTTTCGCACAGGTACGGCATCCTTTTCATTGCTTTCGGGTTCCACCATTTGCCTGTAAACCTGTTTAGAACTTTGTCAGTCCCTATGTGTCCCACAGAGTGTATCTGTGCAATTAGGTATGGGAGTAATGTGTTCGGCGCTACCCATCGATGGTTGTATTTCCAGACACCCTCTCCATCCATCTTACATCCTGCTGACATCCACTCCCAGACTTCATCTTTCGGAGCGCTGTCTTGCATGTCTCTGATATGTGTCAATGTATCCATTACATATTGTCGAACAAGTTGAGGTGGTGTTGGTGTCCTTTTTGGTGCTGCTTTTGCAGCTCTGTCTGCAAGGTCGTTGCCTTTGTTTTCCTCTGTGAGGATTTTTTTCATGGGCCTTTGTTTTCAAAATGGCTACTTGTGCCGGTAATTGGAGAGCTTCTAGCAGCGCCAACACTTCGGGTCCATTCCGTACAGGTGCTCCCAATGATGTCAGGAAACCCCTGTTTCTCCACATCTTTCCAAAATCGTGTGTTACGCCAAAAGCATATCTTGAGTCTGTATATATGTTAGCTGTTTTCAATTCGGCATATCTACAGGCCTCTGTTAACGCTACCAGTTCTGCTACCTGTGCAGATGTTCCTGCTGGTAGAATTCCTGAGGCAACAACATCTGTTACTGTAGTCACTGCCCATGCAGCCTTCCTTTCTCCCCCCTCCACAATGCTGGAACCATCAGTGAACAACACATGGGTCGGGTTCACAAGAGGATGTAGGACAGTGAACTCGTCAGCAAGCTGATCCAAAACCAGCTCTGTGCAATCATGATCCAGCAATGTGGGATCTGAGGGAAGCCACAATGTGGCAGGATTTGTGGGCGTCCCACGCTGAACAACAATGTTGGGTGCCTCTAGGACAGTGGACCACTTGTTCCACCTGGCGGCAGTAACCTGAGCAGCACGATTCATCGTGAGGAGAGTATGAACGGCATGTGGACACTTGATCAGGAGTTGTTGGTCAAGGACCAGTGGCGCCACCATCGACACAGCCAGGTATGTGGCTTGCATCGCTCTCAGACAGGGGCCCCATCCCAGGGCCACATCATCCAATTTCTTTGAATAATAACCAACTGGTTTCAGACGGTCGCTGTGGTCCTGAGTGAGAACCGATGTCATGTAGCCATCCTTCTCAGCCACAAATGCGGGGACCGTACACAGTGGCTTCTTCAATGCAACAAATGCGTTTCTCTGTCGGTCAGAGAATTGGACAGGGTCTCTGGACTGTGGATCACCCTTCAAGAGATCATTGAGTGGTTGAGCTATTTCCGCAAATGAATCCACCCAACACCTGTTGTAGTTACACAACCCCATAAAGGAACACAGTTCTCTCACTTAGCCATATCAATGACTGAAAATACAGAGTGTGTCGGCTTCAGAGAGGCAAAAATGGTAGACGGGTCTGCTACCAGAGGAGTCAATTTGGAAATCATCTCATTGGCATTCCTATAGTCCATAGTTACACGCCATGCCCCTGAAGCTTTATGGATGGGCCAAACAGGACTATTTGAAGCACAATGCGTCTTCTCAACAATCCCATTATCATGTAACTCTCCAATGAACACCTTCGTAGCAGCCATGGCCTCTTTACTGATAGGATATTGTTTAGTACATGGCGGTGCTGCACCTGTTAGGTGCACTGGGTCCATGATCAGATTTCCACACTCATTCTTCGAGGTAGTCCAAATAGGGTTAGCAGACATGTCTGTGTTTTCCACTATTCTGAGGTTCCAGGTGACCTTCCCATCTTGTATGTCCAATGTAGAGTCCAATTTCATAATGACGTCAAGACCCAATATGGGTTGATCAAAAGATCCAAACCACAAAGTTGTCAAAGGTGTCGTTTGTTTCATTTCAGTTTTCCCCCCTCCAACTCCTGTAGACCTCATCTTTTTGCCAGTGTACTTAGGCAATATACTTTGTGCATAGGAAATAGGTAGCACTGTCACTTCAGCTCCTGTGTCTACCAGAAATTCAACTGGATGTTGGTTTACCAAAATGCTAACATATATGCCGTCTGATTTCATGTGTACACCTGCAGAGATGGGCCTCAAGAGGGGGTCAGTTAGTTTCCCTCCACCGCATCCAACAGTCTCTGCTGCTGTCCGGTAGAAATATTGCTAAACTTCTGCATCAACGTCGTATTGGTGGAACCTTGTTCCTTCACTCCATCACCTTGGTATGATCCATTATTTCGTTTTTGACGTTGTGGCCGATGACCACATTCCTTCAGAAAATGACCAAACTTCCCACACTTGTGACACTTAATGGACTTCTTATCAAAGGAGTCTTGAAGTTGCATTGCATGGACCATGGATGTAGCTGTGTGTTGATACATATCTCGATCCAACCTAGACAGGTGATCTGTTGTATCACCATATGAGATTTTATCCCATCCTGGCGTTGTAGAGACATATGCTTTCCTCAAATCATCGTTAATAGACTGCAACAACTGATGAGTGATAGCACCGTTCTTCATATCATTCAATTCATCATCATCATCACACATGCCACTATGTCTGATCACTATGGCTCGGAATCTATCTTCAAAATCAAAAAATGATTATTTTGGTTTCTGCACACATTTTGTGATTTCACTCCAATTTGTGCTTGCAACAGTCAAACTCTGAAGGTATTATTAAACTGCTCTCCATCCGTGTGTGACGGCCTGTTTATCCTCCCCCAAGCCTGTTTTCACCTTGTCTTCCAAGTTAGCATGCTCCCTATTATTGAGAACAAAACCCAGAAGCTGAGTTGCGTCCCATGGATGCAGTTTATACAGTTTCCTGAATCTTTCCAGTAAGTCCCAGGTTTTTGAACCAGCCTATCGTGGGTGGTTCAATAATTTGGACCATTCATCCAGTTGTTTGGGGGAAGCTGCTTTGTGAGTGTAAACCATTATAGGAGAATGTTCCTCATCTGTACCTCTTATCAGCTTAGACTTTATTGGTCTCACAATCATAGTCTCCTCCTCTTCTTCCGACTCACTCGACCCCCTCCCTGGCAGGTCAAACTCATGCCATGTGTGCGATTGCTTTGCAGCCTGTTTCAACTCATCATGTGGGTAGAGGGGGGGAGGAACAGAACTAACATCTGTACTAATCATCGTCTTCATTCTTTTGAGCGATCGTGCGCATTGGTCACATCCTTGTTCTCTCTTTTTCGAAACTCCGCCAAAACAGTTAATGACCAACGAGTCTTATCTGTCTTATTCCTCATTCTTTGCACTTTACTCCAAACCTTTCGTACATCTGTCAACTTCCACAAACCATCTTTATCTACATCGATCGCAAATTTTTTAACGATGTCCTGCTGACACTTTTCTAATTTCAGTGATTCTGTTACGATATCAGCTAAGGATATAACCATATCACTTAATGGTACGTCTGAAGCTGCAGTCCTCTATCTCCACAGTACTTTTACCACTGGAGGACGTCATCGTTCTTACATGTACAAGTTACTATATAATCACGTAAAACACAGCGTCACACTATAACCTTAAAATAAAATATACAGTGTCTTGCTCTGGTTACACGAAAATACAGTTAAGCGCTTTATCACACCGGTCAACGCCCCACTATCTTGGGACGGACTATCTGCACCCACAGACAGATTCCACAAAAATCGCAGCCTAGTCGGGAGTCATAGGGCTTATCCGACTACCTGTGCTCTTGGGTTACTCGATTGTTCGTTAAATGATGTGGATTTCAGACTCACCAACTTTTCAGTTGTTCACCAGGGACAGGAACAAAGACCGACTCGCTTGCGGGTGCGCGCAGCCAGCTTCGTCTCACGATCTCAGCAAAAACAGTAGTTCTGGTAGAATCAATATCACCAACCATTCGGCTCACAGCACCAAAGTGTGAGAAATCAGTTGTTACGTATAGTGGTCAAATAATGTGGAGCCCGTGTAATCGAGGGAGAAGTCGTTCAAGTTTATTGGAAAATTGCAGCACAGATGTCGTTCAGTGAACGTTCCATTGTCTTCTCACTACAAATATAGTTGCCAGCTAATCTATAGGTTTTTAGGGCGTTTCTACCTAACACACATCATGTTTCTAGAAGTTAACCCCCCATGCCAGATGGTCAATGTAAACACTCCACATTCCTGAGGGAGAGATAATATAAACACTGTTATCCCTGTTGTTCCTACTATCTAGGCACATTCACTTCCACTAAAACCTACATTCATATTGTCATAATACTGTGTGAATATAATGTTCAAATCCCACACCTAGTATGTAACTCTGGTCTGTGGTTGTGACACACATGTCTATATAATACAGAGGATCATTAGATATTCTGAATAAGGGTATCTGTCCTTTGTTCCTTAGGAAATGTAGGAGAGGAGGATCTGGTATTTGCCTAGGGAGAATCATTGACTGGTATCCACATATTATTGGGTTACTCATTAATATGCACATCTGTATAACTCTTTAGGGCATCTATTGTCTGTCCGGATGCTGTTAGCCCTAACAGAGTTGAAGAGGTTACCCATGTGGAGAAGGACAGCCTGCCCTTTGTGTGAAGCCTAGGTTGTAATACAACAAAGGGAATGTATTCCATTGAGTTAGCACAGATGTGAAGCATTATACCACACCCCTTTAACTGTTATAAATACTGACCGTTGTTGAATTTTACTTTAGAGGCTCCTCGAATGATTATTCTGTAAGCGTTTGACGCGTCTCTCTATTTGCAAATAAACTGCTCATTGAACCAAGAGAATTTTGTCTCTGTCTTACTCCTTTGAGTGTCTATCGATGAAATTTCCATCACAGAACTGAAAGAGTAATCGAGGCCATTACTGTGAAATGCATCCCTAATTGTGCTCATGTAGACAATATCTCCAAACGTTTACTCTTCCTCCCTTTTCTCTATCTCACTCCCTCTGGCCTGATGCCTTCCTGTGAAGAGACAGTGTGATCCCTTCCCTCACACTGCTCCTTTGAAAATAAATGTTTTTATTCTGTCTGTTTCATCCTGAGGAAGCTGCAGGTAGAAACAATAGCCATTGAAAGGAGACTAACTGAAAGGGCTTAGAAAGATAACATCACAAATATGGACAAACATTACAAAGTACACTGATTAGTTATAATATGCTTTAATGCTAAATATTGTGTTTACTAAAAGTACTATATTTTTTCAACCAAGAAAATGTACAATGTTGCCAGTAATGGTAATGTGTTATTTGCTGTAATTGTGATCTGTAGTTGTTTGTCTAATTTACAAACAACTCGATACCGACTGATTTTTTTTTTTTTTTACTGATACCGATTATATCTGCCTGTTTTTCTATTACATACAATAACCAAGTTGCATAATTGTGAATACCCTCTTATAACTGGGAATGTGGCTGTGTTCAGAATGAACCCTTTCCAGCCTCAGCGAAATGTTCCATTTCTTTATTGTTCAAAAGCTTTATTGTTCAAGAACTGTATTAATGAGTATAATTTGGGGTGGCGACACCCTATTTGAAAACATGACACATCATAAGAAAGCTATCATAAGAATAGCCCTTTCAAATCATATGAAATACTATAGGAACCTAGTCAATTAACTGGTGATCAGTTAAGAAATAATACCTGCAAAAGATATATTTCAGACAAAATCTATTAATTTTTTCCCAAACAACTGCCATTTACACAACTTTTTGAAAAAAATAGATAAAACGTATTGGTTTGACAATCTGAAATCAGAATAGAAATACCTGTTATTCATCACAAGTGTCACGTCCCCGCCTCCGCAAGCGCGCAGCAGAGGGCGCCCGCGCTCCAGAATCTCAGTGTGCACCTAATCACACCTGTCACCAATCACCAAATCACACACCTGTCTCCAGTCACCTCATCACCAAGCATTCAAGTACAACTCCCTGCCACTCCTTCCCTGCCAGATCAATGGTTCATGTTTAAATGCCATATCTCGCGGTTTCCAGTCCCTCGTTCTGCCTTTCCGTGTTCCGACCGTTTTGCCTGAGTCCTGCCTGTACTTCTGTTCCTCGCGGTTACTCTGACCTCTCGCCTGCCCCCGACTATTCTGCCCAGTCCCTGACTGTACCTCTGCCGTCAGCACGTTTACCGACCTTCCGCCTGTCCCCGACTACTCTGCCTGCCGTTCGTCTTGTTCCTTCGCCGCCGGTACGTGAGACATCTTACCTACCGTCCTTGTCCTTTCTGCCTGTCGCTGCCCCTCTCGCCCCCAGTCCGCACTTGGGTCCTAACCTGCGTCCGTGACAACAAGTTACAGTCAGTTAAGTTGCCAATGTTTTTTTTTTTTATTCAATGGAATGTTTGCTGCCCAGAACCTTCTTATCTAAATATTATATTCAACTTACCTTCACTAAAATCTCTCATTGTTCCATGTTGCTGTGTCGTTCCTGTGGTGAGTGCCGTTTTTTTTTTTTGTTTAAACCTTTTACTTTAAGTTTGTTTGTGGTGCTTGGTGTTTGTTTGTTAAATAAAACACTTAATAGAGTGCCCATTCTGCCTGTGCCTGGTCCGTTAACCCCACACCGTCACAATGTGACATGCAAAATGTTAAAAGGATGATTTACTAGCAAGTCAGCACTGAAAAAGAGTGAATCATCTCCCATTATGGCTCGGTTTTCAGCTTGCGGCTATGGTATGTAATTGGTTAAGTTTAGTGTATTTACTTGCTCAAACTAGTGACAAACGTAGTCATCAATACATTGCTGTGCACACATTTTTTTTGTATATAGAGAGAAATAGCCACATTCATTTAGAATCTGTGTAAGTGGATAACTACTAGAGGCCAACTTGCTTCCGTCAAGCTAATTTAGCACACGTCATTCAGCCCCAAATAACTTTATTTAAAAAAAATTGTCTAGTGACACTATTAGTAAAACATTGTAGTGAGCAATTGTATACTTTCCTTACCACAAATGTTTGACATCAAATTTGCAAAAGTAGTACTGCAGAGCCACTCTCCTGACCGTGCTCTGAAATTGCCTCAGGAAAATGGGGGTTTTGCTCCTCACATTTAGGAGCTGAATAAAAAAAGTTCTCACTGACATTACACTAACCAATTATATCAGTTTGTAGCTTATGTCGTTTAGTATTTATAACAGTTTTCAGATTTAAAATATGTGATTGGACAGTAGAGATATTAAGAGTACTCCATCGGGAATAGGATTCCGAAATTAGAGCGCTCCGGCTGGAACGGGTTAATCGATCACATTCAAACTCATATTTAAATGGAAGTTATTACACATCGATCAAAGTGACTCTGATTAATCATAAAGTTAAGCTGTTCTAAGCAGGAAACCGATAAGAGTGCCACCTCCGGGTAGGGAATGAGGTGTTACCCCAAGTAAAGGAGTTCAACTATCTCGGAGTCTTGTTCGCGAGTGAGGGGAAAAATGGATCGGGTGATTGGCCGGAGAATCTGAGCAATTTTGCATTTGCTTTACTGCACCGTTGTGACAAAAGAGAGCTGAGCTGGAAGGCAAAGCTCTCGATATACCGGTCAATTTTCATTCCTACCCTCACCTATGGTAATAATGGCCTCGGGATCCCCCAGTCAGAGCTGGCAAATGTAGCTCGAGAAAAGGAAGTTTGGGGTCCCCTGATGGAGCTGCTTCCCCGGTGACCCGATACCGGATAAGCGGATGAAGATGAGATGTTCTAGTAGGAGTTTCCTGAAATTTTCTTAGTTGAATCTCAGAGCAAAAGCCATTGTCCACAGAGAGCTTCCAAAGCATCAAATGGATCTCATTGCTGAAAGACATCAGTCAGGAGAAGAGTACAAAATTACTTCTATAACATTAGATATACCATGGAACACAGTGAAGACAGGTGGAGAAAATATGGCACAACAGAGACATTACTAAGAAACTGGACGTCCCTCCAAAATTCATGAAAAGTCGAGAACTGGTCAGGGAGGCTTCCAAGAGGTCTCAACCAACATGAATACTGGCTGTGTGCTACATGTGACTACAATCTCCTGTATTTGTCATATGAATGGGCTATGGGGTAGAGTGGCAGGACAGAAGCATTTTTTTACAAAGAAAAACAAGCCGGTGGAAGTTTGCAAAAACGAACCTCAAGTCGCCCAACAAATTTGTTATGGTCTGATGAAACCAAGGTTAAACTTTTTGGCCATAATTCCAAAAGGTATTTTTGGTGCAAAAACAATACTGCACATCACCCAAAGTACACCATAACCATGTAGCATGGTGGTGGCAGCATCATTCTTTGGGGCTGTTTTTCTTCAGCAGGGACTTTGTCAGTGTTGAGGGAATTATGGACAGTTCCAAATACCAGGCAATTTTAGCGCAAAACCTTCGGGCGTCCATTAGACAGATGAAGATGAAGAGCAAGTTCGTCTTTCCGCACGACAATAATCCAAATCCACAAAAGCAAGGCTTCACCAGATTAAGATTAACGTTTTGGAATGGCCAAGCCAGAGCCCAGACCTGAATCTAATTGAACATCTGTGGGGTGATCTGAAGAGGGCTGTGCACAGGGGATATCCTCGCAATCTGACAGATTTGGAGCGCTTTTGCAAATATGTCATGCTATTAGACTCCTACCCAAAAATACTTCAGCTAAGTATTATTTTAAGAGTGTTGTAACGTTTTGAGTTTTGATGCAACCAAGCGCGTACACAAAAAATTAAGAAAATGCTTTTAATATTTACGGAAACAAGAAAATACATGTAGCAGGCAGGGACGGACATGGATGAAGCATCAAACACAATGACTGACCAATGGTAAACAGAAGAAGGCTAACTATATAGGGAGCTAACAAGACCTAAATAACCAACATTTGAAATCAGTCAGGACCAAAGGGACAGAGCACATTCAGAAACAAAAGACCAAAACCTAACAAAACAGGCTACATGCAAAAACAGAAGACCTAGTGGAACAGAACCTCACAGGTTTGCACACTTATGCAACCAGAGTTTTTTAGTTTTTTTCCCTCAAAGATTTCAGTTTGTTTTTCAAATGATTTGTTTACGTTATAGGTCACATTAAAGTTGGAAAAATGTCTGACATGATTTGTTTTTGTCAAAAAAAATTACATCACCATCTCTAATGATCTGTGAAGAGGGTGTTTGGCTGCGCTTTCAGAGACAAAAGTCCAAAGAAGGCACCTGGCCCATCCTGCCTGAAAGTTTGTGCTGAACAATTGGCCCCCATCTTTACACAGATCTTCAACAGAACTCTGGAGCTGTGTTAAGTTCCCCAGTGCTTCAAATGATCCACAGTTACACCAGTCCCCAAAAAACCCTCCATCATGGGATTGAATGACTACAGACTTGTCGCCCTCACATCTGTGGTCATGAAATGCTTTGAAAGTATAGTGTTGGCACACCTGAAAGGCATCAAGGGGTCTAGACCCCTTGCAGTTTGCTTACCGGGCCAATGGGTGTGATGGAAATTTCATCAATAGACACTCAAAGGAGTAAGACAGATAAAATTCTCTTGGCACAATTAGCAGTTTATTTGCAAATAGAGAGACGCGTCAAATGCTTACAGAATAATCATTCGAGGAGCCTCTAAAGTAAATTACATGTACAGCTCGTATTTATTATAGTTTAAAGGGGTGTGGCAAGATGCCACCCATCAATCTTAGGTCACACAGGTGGGAGGGTTATCCCCCCATCTTATCCTTCCTGCCATAAATGTTCACTGTTGTGTTTACCTAAACGGACAACTGCCCCTACCGTCCCCCAACACTCACATTCCTAAGGAACCAAGGACAGATACCCTTAATGGTTTAGCCAGTTGAGCAGAAGGTCAGAGAACCTAATGATTCTCTGAAATAATACAGATGCATGTCACAACCAAAGACCAGAGTTACATACCATGTAATAGATAAGCAAACATGTCTCCAAAATACATTAGTTAAGAAATTGCCACAACATGGGTCTGTGGATGATGCTGTCAACATGGGACTATACTACGTCCTGAAACACATTTACACTCCAGGGACATGCAAGGATTCTGTTCATGGAGCTCTGCATTCAGCTCGGCATTCAACACCATCATCCCAGACACCCTCCATACCAAACTCATCCAGCTCACTGTGCCAGCCTCCACCTGTCAGTGGGTCACAAACGTCTTGACCGACAGGAGTCAGCAAGTGTGGCTGGGGAACACCACATCCAGCACCTGAAAAATCAGTACGGGCTCCCCCCAGGGTTGTGTTCTCTTCCCACTGTTCCTCTCCTTCTTAACAAACGACTGCACCTCAAGAGACCCAGCTGTCAAACTACTGAAGCTCGCAGACAACACAGTCATCGGCCTCATCCCGGACGGTGATGAGTCTTCCTACAGACAGGGGGGTTGAACAGCTAGTCCTCTGGTGTCGTCAGAACAACCTGGAGATTAACACGCTCAAAACTATGGAGATGACGCTGGACTTCAGGAGGAGCCCCCATCACCATTCTCAACAACCCTGTGTCTGTGGGTGGAATCCTTCAGGTCTCCTCCACTATCTCCCAGGATCTAAAGTGGGAACCCAACACAGATGCCATAATTAAAATGCACAGCAGAGGATGTACTTCCTGTGCCTACTTAAGAAGCTTAACCTGTCCAAGGAGCTACGGATCCACTTTTACGCAGCCATCATCCAGTCTGTTCTCCACATGTCCATCACTGTTTGGTTTGGATCTTCCACGAAACTGGAAAGGAACAGACTACAACAGACAGTCAGAACTGCAGAAAAGATAATTGGTGCCAACCTGCTCTTCATCCAGGACTTAACCAGAGCTAGTAAAAGTGCAGGAAACATCCCAGCAGATCCATCACACCCTGGATAAAACCTATTCCAGGCCATTACTCTGATGAACAGTCAACTTCAGTCACTTAGTGCCAGGCACAGTCCCTGTATAACAACTCAGTAACTCTGAACCAAACATCCACCTGTCTACTAGTTATTTATAGATTTATTTTGTCATCCTGCAATTCAGTGTTGTTCATACTGTATGTATACTGTATATATCATATCCTACATCATGTACATTACACCTGCACTAAAAATTAATTCATTTTAGCATTGTTTTGCTATCTATATAGATCACATCCACTGTCATTGTGTAAATAATAATACCTGCGCAATAATATTTATTTCCCGCACCCTTTATACCCTGCTCATTGCACTACTGTCTCACCAGTTTTACTATGTTATTGTTTGATTTATTTTGTGTATTAATGTGTACTGTATTTTGCAGTCAGTGAATCTTATTGTGTCCTTTAAGTCTTTTATGGGTAAGCACATTTTGAGTCTGTATAATCCAGTTTCAAATTCCTCATTTGTGTACACATAACTGGCGAATAAAGCTGATTCAGACATTTTAACAGGGGTGTGTAGATTTTTTTATATCCACTGTAGTTATCAATGAAGTATGTAAAAAAAGAACAGACAAGAACAACATTGGAACAGACATTTAACATAAAATGACAGACTAGATTGTTAATTATATTGCCTTATACAGCTTAATGATGGCTTTTATTTTGAAAAAGAAAATCTGAGTTCATATTGCTAGCATAATATCCTGCTGCTAGAAGAACAGCCATCACTAGTTTACCGTTATATTGCGACTATTTCTGGTGGATTTTTGAATTATGTCTTTCTTCAGGATAGTCAAACACTTCGTGGGCGACACGATTCTCTTGTCTTCACTTGGCGTAAAAGTCCATCTTCGTCACCTATATTGATACAGTATTAATTGTATCAATGTCATTCACAAATGGCAAATAAGCTGTTAAATAGATGCTGTTTGTGGTGGAGCGACACTTAATAAGAAACATAACTAAATTTAATACAATGCGTAATGGCATCTAGCAATGTCTTACTGGCTAATATGCTATTAAAACATCCAGTGGCAAAAGTCATACAGTTAATAGATACTATTTGTGGTGTAGGTAAACTTCATAAGAAACGTTACTCAGTTTAACACAATGGTTAATCAAACAAAGTATTCAAAGTTGATGTGGTGTTAATGCATGACAACATTATATACTGTCAATATGCTATACTGACACCCAGCAAATGGTCAGCACTGTGGTGTTGTGGTTACAGACACAGCCTTTCACATCGGCGACCTAGGTTAGAATCTTGACAGGGTAGCTATGATCAACATTTTCTATTGTGGCCCGGCTGAACTAGGCTTGCCTGGTTTCTTGTGAGTGAAAGGCATAGTGCTGAATGTGCATCTGTTATCCCTTTTACTAAGCCATATTGACACAGTGTCCCCGTCACATATATTTACATATTATATTAACTAAAATGACAATCAATAACAAGTTTGTGTGAACAGTTCCTGAAAGTCATATTCTGGGTACTGGGTATTATTGTAAGGATAAGCAATAATTGTAAAAAAAATTGGAGAATATGTAGAAGTACTTTAATTACAAATACATCATAGAACCTGATGTTAACACATCATAGCACTTACATTAGAGTTGCAACATTTTGCACTTTTCAAATATTTTTTTCAGCAAATGTTGCAGACTAAAAAATGATATATCTTCTAAAGAATGATTAGCCAGTCTAGTTGTCTCTGCAACCCATATTCCCCAGGCTGATTCTTCTCACAGATGTCTGGCACCTCAGCAGTTCTGTCTGAGTGCGGTTCCCGGACCTATATTTGTTTATTGTCCCTAAAGGAAAGTCATCTGTTCAAATAAACCTGGAGACTGTTCCGCAAATAGGATTTGGGTGTTTCTTAAACAATCTACTGTTTTATTGGAATTCCTACAGGCTGCTGGGTAAACCAGCTGTTATTTTAGCTTGAGTCACCGAATAGGGGTGCCCAGATGTACAGTATGGGTAGGTATTTATGTGTGTGGGGGGGTTTGGGTATGTGCATGTACAGTGCCTTGCAAAAGTTCACCCCCCTTGGCTTTTTACCTATTTTGTTGCATTATAGCCTTTAAAAAACATTGAACTAATCTGAATTGTATGTGATGGATCAGAACACTATAGTCTAAGTTGGAGAAGTGAAATGAGAAAAATGTATACATAAAAAATTATTTTTAAATAAAAAATTGAAACTTGGCATTTGCATATGTATTCATCCCCTTTGTTATGAAGCCCATAAAAAGCTCTTGTGCAACCAATTACCACAATAAGTGAAATGATGTCCACCTATGTGCAATCTAAGTATCACATGATCTGTCAGTACATATACACACCTTTTTTGAAAGGCCACAGAGGCTGCAACACCTAAGCAAGAGGCACCACTAACCAAACACTGCCACGAAGACCAAGGAACTCTCCAAACAAGGGACAATGTTGTTGAGAAGTACAAGTCAGGGTTCGGTTATAAAAAAATATCAAAATCTCTGATGATCCGCAGGAGCACCATCAAATCTATCATAACCACATGGAAAGAACATGGCACAACAGCAAACCTCCCAAGAGACTGCCGCCCACCAAAACTCATGGACCGGGCAAGGAGGGCATTAATCAGAGAGGCAGCACAGAGACTGAAGGTAACCCTGGAGGAGCTGCAGAGTTCCACAGCAGAGACTGGAGTATCTGTACATAGGACGACAATAAGCTGTACGCTCCATAGAGTTGGGCTTTATGGCAGAGTGGCCAGAAGAAAGCCATTACTTTCAGCAAAAAACTAAATGGCACGTTTTGCCTGTGGGAGACTCCCAAAACGTATGGAGGAAGGTGCTCTGGTCGGATGAGGCTAAAATTGAACTTTTCGGCCATCAAAGAAAAGGCTATGTCTGGCGCAAACCCGACACATCACATCACCAAAAGAACACCATCCCCACAGTGAAACACGGTGGTGGCAGCATCATGATGTGGGGATGTCAGCAGCCAGGACTGGGAAACTGGTCAGAGTTGAGGGAAAGATGGATGGTGCTAAATACAGGGATATTCTTGAGCAAAGCCTGTACCACTCTGTAAGTGATTTGAGTCTAGGAAGGAGGTTCACCTTCCAGAGGGACAATGACCCCAAACACACTGCTAAAGCAAAACATGAATTAAGGAGAAACATGTTAATGTGTTGGAATGGCCTAGTCAAAGTCCAGATCTAAATCTAATAGAAAATCTGTGGTCACAAATCATCCAACTTGAAGGAGCGGGAGCAGTTTTCCAAGGAGGAATGGGCAAAAATCCCAGTGGTAAATTGTGGCAAGCTCATAGGGACATATCCAAAGCGACTTGGAGCTGTGATTGCTGCAAAACGTGGCTATACAAAGTATTGACTTTAGGGGGGTGAATAGTAATGCGCATTTACTTTTTCTGTAATTTTGTCATATTTGTTGTTTGCTTCACAATGAATAAAATCTTCTTCAAAGTTGTGGGCATGTTCTGTAAATTTAATGATGCAAATCCTCAAACAATCCATGTTAATTCCAGGTTGTGAGGCAACAAGGGGGTGAATACTTTTGCAAGGCACTGTATATGTGTGTTTATATGCTAAATGACCCCCTTTTAAGGAGTTTCTAAGTGCGGGTGCTTTATTTAAGGATTATTTCCCTGGAAAAATAAAGGATATAATGGTAAAGTGCATCCCTTAACCTATAAAATGATAATATATCCTCTCCTGTAGCTTGCACAGGACATTTAATATAAACCAAATAAAATAATCCCAACAGAGCTATCATCTCAATCCTCACCTCTCATGTGGTGTACAATATTTCTGAAGACACTGGGGGTTTTCAACATCAAAGATATTGAAAACCCCCTACTTCTAAACAAAGACCTGTATGGAACCAAATCTTAAATGTATCTTAAAATCCAGATCTCAGGCTTTGTGTATCCACAGAGGTTGTAATACAATTAATGTTCTTTAGGGTGCAGTGTTGTAATAGTTTACAAGAGTACAGGATCACTGTGAAAACTGAGACACAGTTTTAGTGCACAGACATTTGTTTTACTGTGACTATTTGTTTTAGTGCTCAGTTATTGTGGCCCCTAAAATGCCTTCGTCTGCATTTTGGACCTGAGTTGTGATTACCAGATCACAGTGTTCTGATCCAAAACTTCCCACAGGAGATTAACCAGGGTGACCTTGCTAATCCAACCCATCATTGTGATTTACTGCCCTTAATACGGCCCTGCACCCTCCATCCACTGTGTCACCTGACCCCACTGACCTAATGTAAGTGGAGAAAGGGACCAGGGTTTGGGCAAAGGTCACACACCATGAGAGAGTAGTGATATAGAAAAAAGGATGTCACGTCTGCTTTCCTAGGATCCTCTTTTGAAAACAGTACAATCCACTTCAGGTGAATGTTGGCCTGTTCGGATTACATTTATGTCGTGGGGTTACTGCATTCTTTACAGAAGAGGGGCATTCGGTCAGGGGTATATAAGAAAGTAATGTATTTGGAGTACTGAATGTACAAGGCCTTGTGTCACACACATTACAACAGCCATGAGGATTTGTATTCATTCTTGTTCCTCTTTTTATACAGTGTCTTCCATAAAAGATAATAATGCTGTACTCTTGCAAGTCTTTTAAATTAATCCTGTATCCTAAATCTCATTAGAAACTGACACTGTTGTGTTTGATACTGACATCATGCTGGAGATCAACATTGCAGTTGTATTATCTCGGGAGGATGAGAAGCAGATGGGAGCTATTTGTTTGAATTTTGTGACAGAAGTTTTTATGATTAATTAAGTTCCCTTACCGTAATAACCAGTCAGTGCCACCCAATCCTGGAACTGCAGCCACTGTAAAATAGAACCCAGTGACGCAGATGGACACTCCAGACTCAACCGCCAGCCCGTACCAATTAACAAAATCAAACGATCCATTATATAAATCAATTACAGCCAATAATACAATTGTCATGCTTGGTGGACCGAACTCCAACAGCACAGCCACGGCACAGCTACAGTAAATAGCAAGTTGAAGTAACTCCATTTTGTTTAACCTCTGGGGCAGCAGGGTGTCACTGTGGGTGGCCTGGGTATATCAGAGTTGGTTGGAGTCGGTAGTCTATCTTATACACCTTAGCATACACTCCAGTAGGCAACCACTTTCTTTATGAATGGCTCTTTCAGTTTGACCAGCAGTCGCTGCTCTTGAGTTGTGGAGACAGCCTTGGTTAACCCAGCCCTCCCCCACCTTTCACACCCGAACCAAGCCTTTCCCTAGGCCTGTGTCCAGGCATCTACATGGGCAGCTGCACGTTCCAGCAGCTTAAGTCCCTTGGTGGCATGGAGCCAGCCCGTCAGCTGCCTTCTAGCTGGAGGGAGTAGGTCAAAGTCTGAGCCACTTGCCATTAAGAGGTTCAGAGAACAGCTATAGCAGGAAGCAAGTTAGCAAAACCAAACCACACAGCACACTTTGTAACCCTAGCTGCGAGCATGCTAACAAAATTGTACACACAGTAGCATGCATGTGAAGTAGAGTCAAACATGCTGGCAAAACAGCAAAAGAGCAGCCTCCTTTCAAATGCAGTAGATCATGCTAGCAGTGTAGCATATATTTTGTTAAGAGAAGTGCATGTTCAAGTGTAGGATTTTATCTTGTTATTGTGATCATATTTGACATTTTATCTATAACTATTTGATCTGATATTGAAGATTGAACAGAAGCATGCAAAAAAAGGGGAATCATTTACAGTGGGGCAAAAAAGTATTTAGTCAGCCACCAATTGTGCAAGTTCTCCCACTTAAAAAGATGAAAGGCCTGTAATTTTCATCATAGGCACACTTCAACTATGAGAGACAAAATAAAAAATAAAAAAAACAGAAAATCACATTGTAGAATTCTTTTATGAATTTATTGGTAAATTATGGTGGAAAATATGTATTTGGTCAATAACAAAAGTTAATCTCAATACTTTGTTATATACCCTTTGTTGGCAATGACAGAGGTCAAATGTTTTCTGTAAGTCTTCACAAGGTTTTCACACACTGTTGCTGGTATTTTGGCCCATTCCTCCATGCAGATCTCCTCTAGAGCAGTGATGTTTTGGGGCTGTCGCTGGGCAGCACAAACTTTCAACTCCCTGCAAAGATTTTCTATGGGGTTGAGATCTGGTGACTGGCTAGGCAACTCCAGGACCTTGAAATGCTTCTTACGAAGCCACTCCTTCGTTGCCCGTGCGGTGTGTTTGGGATCATTGTCATGCTGAAAGACCCAGCCACGTTTCATCTTCAATGCCCTTGCTGATGGACGGAGGTTTTCTCTCAAAATCTCACGGTACATGGCCCCATTCATTCTTTCCTTTACAAGGATCAGTCGTCCTGGTCCCTTTGCAGAAAAACAGCCCCAAAGCATGATGATTCCACCCCCATGCTTCACAGAAGGTATATTGTTCTTTGGATGCAACTCAGCATTCTTTCTCCTCCAAACACGACGAGTTGGGTTTTTACCAAAAAGTTATATTTTGGTTTCATCTGACCATATGACATTCTCCCAATCCTCTTCTGGATCATCCAAATGCTCTCTAGCAAACCTCAGACGGGCCTGGACGTGTACTGGCTTAAGCAGGGGGACATGTCTGGCACTGCAGAATTTGAGTCCCTGGCGTCATAGTGTGTTACTGGTGGTAGCCTTTGTTACTTTGGTCCCAGCTCTTTGCATGTCATTCTCTACGTCCCCCCGTGTGGTTCTGGGATTTTTGCTCACTGTTCTTGTGATCATTTTGACCCCACGGGGTAAGATCTTGCGTGGAGCCCCGGATCGAGGGAGATTATCAGTGGTCTTGTATGTCTTCCATTTTCTTATAATTGCTCCCACAGATTTCTTCACACCAAGCTGCTTACCTATTGCAGATTCAGTCTTCCCAGCCTGGTGCAAGTCTACAATTTTGTTTCTGTTGTCCTTTGACAGCTCTTTGGTCTTGGCCATGGTGGAGTTTGGAGTGTGACTGTTTGAGGTTGTGGACAGGGGTCTTTTATACTGATAACAAGTTCAAACAGGTGCCATTAATACAGGTAACAAGTGGAGGACAGAGGAGCCTCTTAAAGAAGTTACAGGTCTGTGAGAGCCAGAAATCTTGCTTGTTTGTAGGTGACCAAATACTTATTTTACCGAGAAATTTACCAATAAATTCATTAAAAATCCTACAATGTGATTCTCTGGATTTTTTTTCTCATTTTGTCTCTCATAGTTGAAGTGTACCTATGATGAAAATTGCAGGCCTCTCCCATCTTTTTAAGTGGGAGAACACAATTGGTGGCTGATTAAAATACTTTTTTGCCCCACTGTATATACACTAAGGCAGGTGATGTAAAACAATGAGACAAATCATGTCAGAGGAGAGGAGGTGAGGTTGCCCATTCTCACCCCCTGGGGTCTCCCCATCCGGAAGTCCAGGATCCAATTGCAGGGGAAGGTGTTAAGTATCAGGGTCCTGAGCTTAGGAACTAGCTTGGAAATACAAGCAGAATTTCAGAAGACAAATAAAGTATTAGTTACAAAAAATGTATACACTACAATACAAAAGTTTGGGGTAATTTCCTTGTTTATGAACGAAAAGCTCAGCATTTTGTCAATCGACAATTACATCAAATTTATCAAAAATATATCTACAACCCTGTTTCCCCAAAATCTGGAACACAATGTTAAATGTAAAGAAAAACAGAATGCAATGTTGTGCAAATCATTTAAACCATACATATATTCAATACAAAATCATGAAAATGAAATGTTGATGTCACGACAGCAGGTAAGGATCCAAGTGCGGACGGACAGGTGGTCGGTGAAAGAGCGGGCAGCCGCAATACAATCAGGGAGCGGGCAGAATAGTCGGGGACAGGCGAGGGATCGTAATTCCGGCGGAGAGCAGACGTACAGGCAGAGCTCAGGCAGAATAGTCAGGGACGGGTGATCGGTCGGTACACGGGAAAGCCAGACGACAGTTTGTTGAGTGCTAGATGTGGCATGTGTACATAAACCATTGATCCGGCAGGGAAGAAGTGGCAGGGAGTTGCATATATACGGCAGGTGATGAGGAGAGTAAGAACAGGTGTGTGAGTGTTGATTGGGAACAGGTGCGCGTCTGTAGTTTAGGAACGCGTGCGCCCACCTCAGCGCGCTCGCGGAGGCGAGACAGTACCCCCCCCAAAGGACACCACAAGGTGGACCAAACGGGTTGCCCGGCCGCCGGCGATGGAAATCCCGGAGCACAGAGGAATCTAGGATCTGGCGTCGTGGAACCCAGCAGCGTTCCTCGGGCTCATACCCCTACCAGGCCACCAGGTATTAGAACACGCAACCTTGACGCCTGGAGTCCAGGATGCGGCAGATCATGAACGCAGGACCCCCGTCGATGATCCGAGGAGGAGGAAGGAGAGGGCGGCGACGAACAGGCTTCAGGCAGGAGACGTGAAAGGAGGGATGAACCTCGAGGGACGGAGGCAGCTTGAGGTGGACCACAACCGGATTGATGATCTGATCAATAGTGTAGGGACCGATGAACCTGGGGGACAGCTTGCATGATTCGGTGCGCAATGGTAGATTCTTGGCTGATAGGGGGGTAGTAATAGTCCAGCGCTAGGCCGGTTGGATAGCTTGTTCTGGGCGCAGGTGGGTCACTCAGAAATGTACGTCTGTGTGTCCTTTTGCATGGACGGCCACCAGAACCGTGTACGAAGGAATGCCATGATGCGGGCCAGGCCTGGAAGGCACGTGAGTATGGAGGCGTGTGCCCAGTCCAGCACCGCAGATTGTAACGCTTCGGGGACGAAGAGACAGCCAGGGGGGGTCGCTTCCAGGACCAGGGTTACGGAGAAGGCCTGTCTATACAGTCTCTTCGAACCTCCAAAGCACAGCACCGATTACACGCTGGGTAGGCAAGATCGCCTCGGGCGGAGTGTGCGGCTCCTCGCCCTACGAAAAGACACGGGATATGGCATCGGGCTTGCCGTTCCTCGATCCTGGTCGATAGGTCAAGGTAAAATTAAAACGCGTGAAGAACAGTGCCCACCTGGCCTGGCGAGGGTTGAGGCGTTTAGCCGAGCGTATGTATTCGAGGTTGCGTTGATCTGTTCAGACGAAGAATGGCACCTCCGCCCTCTCGAGCCAATGCCGCCACTCTTCCAGGGCAATCTTGATGGCCAATAGCTCGCGATTTCCAACATAGTTGGCTTCGGCTGGGGAAAGACGGCGAGACAGAATAGCGCACGGATGGAGCTTCCTTTCCTCGGCACGCTGGGACAATACCGCCCCTGTTCCAACGTCCGAGGCGTCGACCTCAACGACAAACTGGCATGAAGGATCGGGCTGGGCAAGGACAGGTGCCGAGGTAAAATGCGCCTTAAGGTCCCGGAAGGCCTCCTCCGCCTCCGGGGTCCAGACGAATGGCTGGGCACACGAGGCCAGGGGGGTCAAGGGAGCAGCCACCCAACTGTAATTCCGGATAAATCGCCAGCAGAAATTAGTGAAGCCTGAAATCTCTGCAGATCCTTCCGGGTACATGGAGTCGGCCACCCCACAACCGCCTTCACTTTGGATGGATCCATACGGACCTGCCCTGCCGAGACAATGTAACCCAGAAAGGAGACGGTGGGGGTGTGGAACTCACATTTCTCTGCTTTCATGTAAAGACGGTTTTCCAAGAGGGGGAGGAGAACCTGTCGAAAGTGCTGCATGTGTTCGGACAGATCTTGGGTGAAAATCAGAATGTCGTCTGGATAGATGAAGGCAAAACGCCCGATCATACTACCCAATACGTCGTTGATGAAATTTTGGAAAACCGACGGCCCGTTGGTGAGGCCGAATGGCATGACCAGGTATTGAAAGTGCCCCATGGGCGTGTTGAAACCCATTAACCACTCGTCCCCCTCCGGTATCCTCAAGAGGTGGTAGTAAATATAGAAGCCCCTTGCAGGGAATTGAGTTCAGAATTAATCACAGGGAGGGGGTATTTGTTTTTGATTGTGATGTAGAATTCTGCCTGCGGACCAGTCGATGACCGGGTTGTGCCTGACTAGCCAAGGATTTCCCAGGACCAGTGAGACGTGGGGGAGCGTGTGGACAGCAGACGTATGGTCTCGGAGTGTTTACCCGACATTTGCAGGTGGACAGGTGCGGTACGGGATGTAACGTCTACCGTCCAAAGCCACCGCTTCAGTGGCCTCTTGGAGTGATTCGGTGGAGAGCCCCAGCTGGGTGGCTAGGTTGGAGTCCAGGAAGTTGTTGTCTGCCCCTGAGTCGATAAGCGACTGAATCCTATGCCGCAGACGGTTGTGACAAAGGGTGGTGTAAAACGGATTCAGACAGCTTGGGACATCGGAGGGTTGGCCAGTTAGCTGTTCCCCAGCAACTAACAAGCCCGTCCTTTTCCCGTCTTCTGGGGGCAGGTGGCAACGTAGTGACCTGGGAGGCCACAATAGAGACAGCTGTTGCACTCCTCCGTTGACGTTCAGCCCCGTCTAACCGGAAACGGCCCACCTGCATCGGTTTGGGGTCAGGGTTTCTCAGGCCGCCCTCGGTTCCTCGGGACGTGAATGGTGTGGGATTCGGAAAAGCAGGTCTGGTCTTGGTCGGTGTTGTCGTAGGAGATGGGAACGAGCCACACTGTCCTTCCCTCTTGCGCTCCCGAGCTCGGTTGTCAATCCGGATAGTCAGGGCTATCAATCCGTCCAAGCTATCCAGCTTGGAGTAGGATACCAGCTGTGATCGTATCTTGTCGTTCCCAAAGGGCAGAGGCCCACTCTAGGGCGGGTCCGCGAAGCAACCCAACCATGTACGCTATCGTTGACATAGATCCTGGGTTGCTGGGCGAACACCAAGACGCACTGTAGCAGGAAGGACCAACATAGCCCCAAATCCATTTCGTACCTCTCGGGTGTGGGAACCCAGGGCTCGTGATCCGGAGAGGGCGCAGGTCGGGGCTCCGGTGGGGCAGGCACCGATGTGGTAGGGGGCGTGACAGAGGAGGAGGCGACTGGAGCACTCAGTTGATTCTGGATTGCGGAGACGCTGACGGAAAGGGCCTGTAAGGAGGTCATGATCTCCTGGTGCGCTGACTTGTGCTGTCCTAAGATGGCACCCTGGGAGAAAACTGCTTGACGCACGGCATCCAAATCCGCTGGATCCATGATGGCCGGATCAATTCTGTCACGACAGCAGGTAAGGATCCAAGTGCGGACTGGGGAGGAGCGAGAGAGAGACAGGACAGTCGGGGACGGGCAGCGAGGCGTCTCACGAATCGGTGCCGAAAGTATAGACGAGCAGCAGGCAGAGTAATCGGGGATGGGCAGGTGGCCGGTGAACGAGCTGGTGGCAGCAGTACAATCAAGGAGCAGGCAGAATAGTCTGGAACGGGCGATCGGGCGGTACACGGGAAAGCAGGACGAGAGTTTGTTGAATGCTAGATGTGGCATGCGTACGTAAACCATTGATCCAGCAGGGAAGAAGTGGCAGGGAGTTGCATACAGGTGCTGGTCATATAATTAGAAAATCATCAAAAAGTTGATTTATTTCAATAACTCCATTCAAAAAGTGAAACTTGTATAATGTATACAGTCATTCCACACAGACTGATATATTTCAAGTGTTCGTTCCTTTTAATTTCGATTATTATAAATTACAACTAATGAAAACCTCAGAAAAATAGAATATTGTGAAAAGGTTCAATATTGAAGACACCTGGTGCCACACTCTAATCAGCTAATTAACTCAAAACACCTGCAAAGGCCTTTAAATGGTCTCTCAGTCTAGTTCTGTAGGCTACACAGTCATGGGGAAGACTGCTGACTTGACAGCTGTCCAAAAGACCCCCATTGACACCTTGCGCAAGGAGGGCAAGACACAAAAGGTCATTGCTAAAGAGGCCAGATGTTCACAGAGCTGTGTCCAAGCACATTAATAGAGAGGCGAAGGGAAGGATAAGATGTGGTAGAAAAAAAGTGTTCAAGCAGTAGGGATAACCGCCATCTGGAGAGGATTGTGGAACAAAACCCGTTCAAAAATGTGGGGAAGATTCACAAAGAGTGCACTGCAGCTGGAGTCAGTGCTTCAAGAACCACCACGCACAGACGAATGCAAGACATGTTTTTCAGCTGTCGCATTCCTTATGTCAAGTCACTCTGGAACAAGACACAGCCTCAGAAGCATCTCGCCTGGACTAAAGACAAAAAGGACTGGACTGCTGCTTAGTGGTCCAAAGTGTATGTTCTCTGATTAAATTTTGCATTTCCTTTGGAAATCAAGGTCCCAGAGTCTGGAGGAAGAGAGGAGAGGCACAGAGTCCACGTTGCTTGAAGTCCAGTGTAAAGTTTCCATAGTCAGCGATGGTTTGAGATTCCATGTCATCTGCTGGTATTGGTCCACTGTGTTTTCTGAGGTCCAAAGTCAACACAGCCGTCAACCAGGAAGTTTTAGAGCAC
>JACXGJ010006243.1:0-35227 GCA_016801105.1 Esox niger
GTGTGTGTGTGTGTGTGTGTGTGTGTGTGAGACACCAGGGTCTAGCGCTGACACAGACTAATGGGAATGGCCAGACACTGGCCACATGGAGATGGTGTTTATTCCATCACATCCTCAAGGTCAGGACTTAAAGCTCCACTGCTGAATTCCAAAAACAACTCAATGACATCACAGCCACTAGGTATGACATTAGTTCTCCAGCTTTGTAGCTGAAGAACTTAAACCCCTATAAATTTCTAGATGGCCTGGCAGTGGTGACGCGAGCAGCTGTGTGAACTCATATGAACGTACAATATCTCAGATGGCTTAAAACATGTGGCAAAGAGAATCCTCTGTGATATTGATAACAAAAGTTCACAGATTGTATAGTAAGAGGATGTTCCGACCTAAGAACAGCATTTTCTATGACTAATAAATGTTCATGACTATTACAAATAAAAGAGACAGCTAGCCCATATCCTGGCAGACACATTTGAGGTCAGCTGACAAAGTCAAAGACATTTACTGAGATTAGAACACATGTTGATTGGTATTGTGTATGAAACACCGTGTCCTTCATGGAGAATAGCCTGTCTCTTAGAGTCCGACAGGCTATGTGACATAGTGACATGTCGCACTGAACCTGTTATCTGTTCCCAGACAGTCGCTGTGTTTCCCTCTTTTCTCTATTCCTCTCCCTTCTACCTCTTTCTTTTGCCCTCTCTTCCATCTCCCCGCTTTCTGTCTGAATGTCTATCAGTTTCTCCCCCTCTTCTTTCATTTCGTACCTGTCTCATTCTCTCCCACTGTTTGTTTCTCTTTCCCCAACTCCATCTTTGTGTCCAGTACATGTCCTTGGTGGGGAGAGCTGCTCCGTTCTGCGTGGGGCATATCACACTGTAAGTGACATTTTAGCATGATACATGATCAGCTAAATACCATTATGAGCTCCTGATCTCCTCATCTATAATTCAACTGAAGGGTGGGCTTCTAAGAATAGATGCTGTTTTATGCCTAGCTAGCACGCACGCACACACACACACACACACACACACACACACACACTGATTTGGAATAGGTAAATGTTGATAGTAGCTCTGAGTGGTGTTGTGTGGCCTGTATATCCATTATCTTTGTCATTCTACTGTGATGGCAGTGGGTCCGGTTTCTCTGTCTGTCTGAATGGAAGACCGGATGGGAGTTCCGTTAAACACGGCCTGAATCCTTCCATTGTGCAATTCTTCTGCCTTGTTAGTCAGGAAATAAACAGTGAGACAGAACGGACAGATATAGCCTTGATACTTTTCATAGCGTACCTTGTGACATTGTATGATTTTGTCCTTTGTGAGTGTGCCTGCAGCCTGCCAAGTGTCATCTCATGTCCATGTAGTTCACAGGAGGCTACTTTGGTATGGAAAAACAATATACAGACTGAGATGTTGAAATTAGGGCTCTTGTCTGCATGTACACCCACGCACGCACACAGATACAAGCGCACACACACAAACAGATACAAGCGCACACACACAAACATTTACAAACCCACATACACAAAAAACTGAGCCAAACCCGAAGGCCTTACTATCTGAACGAGAAATCTTCATTAATCTGCTTGGAAGAGATGTCATTCTAAATATGACACATTCTTTGTTATTTTCAAGGGTTGTAAAAGGGCTTTTAAGCTTCTGGATATGCATGCTTGCAATGGTAGAGAAAAATTACTCGAACAGAGAGAGTTTTGGCCTTTCCCATAGTGCTGTGGAACAGAGACGAACTTGAGCGGCCAACAATTTTTTTCACGTTGTTGGAATGGCCGACATCTGACCTCTAATGAAAAGCTGCTACATCTCATCTATGTGTTGCAACGTAGCTTGTTGGCCATGGAGGAGTCACTGTGGAATGGCCGGACGGACCCCTCTCTGTCATCGCTCTGAAATGCCTGAATCACCACCACAAGCCTTGTGCTGCCTATGTCCACTAACCACACTCAATTATAAAATCAGTTCAATTCCCAGTCGTCACATTCCAATGGCCCGGGGTGAAAGTGTCAGGCTGTTTGAATGCAGATTAGATGGAGACAGCGAGCAAGAGAGAGGAAGCACTCGGAATGGGGCCCTGTCATGTCCCTGTCCTGTCCCTCTCCTCCTTGATGGAAATAAATAATAAAATACAGAGCGAAAGTCGGCAGTAAAGTGCTTAATTCATGCATACCGGGTACATAATGTGACAGTAATGTAATTTGTTCTGGGCTAAAAGCCCAGCCACACTTATCTAAGAGTTAAGGACTTTATTCAATTCTCTACCTCTCACTCTTTCACTCTCTTTCTCTCTATCCATTTCTCTCTCTTTCTATCCCTCCATGCATGAACTGATTTTGATGCAGCTCACCTGAGCACCAGGTTTGAGGACCATGCCTCTTATTAGATGTGACTGCATGATAATGAATGGGCCTAATGCAATGTCAGAGTGGTTAACATGACGCAAAGGACTATGCCTGTTGAAACTCCTAATCTTCTGGAGATGTCAAAGGCCTCAACTCGGGACTGAATAAGGGAGGGGGCCAAGAGCGAAGAAGAGGAAGAGAGAGAAATGAAGACAGAACAAGAGAGGGAGAAAGGAAGACAGAGAAAGGTGAAGAAGGTATTAGTTCATGTCAAAACAACTAACCAACGTCAAATCGACTGACTTTCCAAATCTACATTTGCTGGGTCAAGAACATATGACGCAGCACATATGATGGAAATTCAGTGCTTGTAGAGTTCCTACTGTTTCATTTTTTAATGACCTTGACTTTTTCATCTGGTTTTTTATATTCTTTCCGATTTTTTATGTCAAGAAAATATAACGTTTGTACTAGAACACTGTTGTTAAACATGTTAACGCACTGATAAATATATTTGAAACACAACCATAGAAACAATGAGCAGCAAACTACAAGCTCAAATATGAAAATGTCGATCTTTAGCACCGATCAGCCATAATATTATGACCACTGACAGGTGAAGTGATTAACACTGATAATCTCATTATGTGGATGTTACTTTGACACGTGCCACTTACCTGAGCATTGTTGCAGACCATGTGCACCCTTTCAGCATTCCCTGATAGCATTCAGCAGGATAATGTACACGGCCACAAAGCAAAAATGGTTCAGGTATGGTTTGAGTAACACAATGAGGAGTTCAAGGTGTTGACTTGGCCTCCAAATTCCCCAGATCTTAATCCAATTGAGCATCTGTTAAATGTGCTTGACAAACAAGTCTGATCCATGGAGGCCCCACCTCACAACTAACAGGACTTAAAGATCTGCTACTAATGTCTCGGTGCCAGATACCACAGCACACCTTCAGAGGTCTAGTGGAGTCCATGCCTGTGGAGTCAGGGCGGTTTCGGCAACAATTGGAGGACCTACACAATATTAGGCAGTTGATCATAATGTTATGGCTGATCGGTGTGTATATATAGTATATAAAAAAATATCCCTGGGGCTATATACATATATATATATGTATATATAAATACGCATACCATTTGCAGTGGTCTCTTAATTTGAACCCTTATGTTCCTCACTCAATACCTTCCTTTTTGACTTTTTTGGAAGGGAAAGAATAAGGGGCTGTGGTCTCTTAATTTCTTCCAGAGCCGTAAATATACACATAAAAAAATGACTTGTCATTGTCATTTGGTAAGCCTGGGCTGCAACAACAAAACATGTTATTTTGTAATAATGTATAAGAGCTGGTAAGATTTGAGGATATTTGATAATTAAATGTCTGCTCGTTGCTTTGAAAATAAACCTTAGAGATCTGATCTGCTTGTAAAAATCACTGTCATACTCAACCCATTTCATCATTGAAGACAAACACAATGTAAAAATACATCATGCATCAAGTTAAAGTAAAGTGGTATCACATGTGGCGATCTAAACTGAACAATGCAGGTATTCATTCAAAACAACCCAATTAAGTGAAATTTGCTCATCATCCAGAAGATCACATTGGTCCATGAGATCCCCAGGGTGTAGCCAGTATAACCCAACACAACCAAAACATAAAGCCCGCACTTATACACAAACCCCCAGGTCCAAGACGGAATGACCTTATCCTGAGTTGCCAACGATAGCGTTATCATGACTGCGCTCCGATTAGAAGAAGCGTGCAGTAGGTACAGACTTGCTGAACTTAATCTTACTGTACAGTATGTTCTCCAAGGATTTGTTTCTGCCGTGTCCAAGCCAGGCCTGAGCAGGAGGTTAATTATACAAAGCTCTGACCCTTCATCACTGCAGGCACTCCCTCTGTGAACAATAACCCTGTAACGGCAAACTAGACCGGGCAACGGAAAATACCATAAATCCAAGATCCGATTTATCGTTCACTTAGTAGATCTGGAAATAAAATTGCCTGCATACGACTCTTTGTGCGTAAAATGGTAAATGACCTGCTTTTACAACAGGTGATGTACAGGTTGAAAATAAAAAGACCCCTTTGCAAAGGTTATTTACGAGCTTTTTGTTTCCCCAACCACATTTACTGTTTTCATTGGGATCTCATAATTAAACTGTTATTGCTTACACATTACGCAGGCAATTTGCATTTGTAGGCAACACGTAAAGGTCTCATGTAAGCATTATCTTTACTGTCCTGAACCCAAGGGGACATCACTTATAAAATACAATATATATATATGTTGTCAGTAGTTTAGAGAATAAATCAAAAATATATTTCTCAAACACATACCTATAAACAGTAAAACCAGAGAAACTGATAACTTTGCAGTGGTGTCTTAATTTTTTCCAGAGCAGTATAGTCTAAGAGCAGAGGGATTTAGTACGCGACGGATCACTATGGTTAGCGCTGAAAAAACAGCTACTATTCTTAATGTCAGAAAACTTCTTGCTATACTTTATCATCTCTGAGTACACTGTATAACTCAACCTTGTACTGCCTGGATCTTAAACCAGTCAGTGTTCTTCTTCATCCACTCCTCTCTCTCCTTCTCCCTCCCGCTTTATCTCTCTTTACTTTACTTGAAAAGATATAAGACTAAAGAGGATGACAGTTAATGACGTGCTGTTGGCCAACTGTACATTTTTCTCTGTTTAGGTTTGTTTTCACGGAGCCTCTGTATCTAATCAGCCCTTTTCTGTTCTGCTCCATCTAAATCTTCAGCCTCAGACACACCCCTCTAACTCACTGCCCACCATGTGCTTCTGATTACAGAGACACACATTCCTGACCGCTCCCGCAATCATTCAGACACTCTGATTGGACCTCAGCATGTCACATGGGTTCCTCATGAGTGACTTCCCAGGCGGCCCATATCCCAGAATTCTGGAAGATGAAGACCCGGCCTCCTCCCTCTCATCCATCCCCCTTCGCCCATCAGTCCGTCCGAAGGGCCCTATTGCTAACAGATGGTAATGTAATAACTTGACCCCTGACCTCTTGGTAGCTGCTCTGTAACCTCTTTCCCCACCAGATGATATGTTAAGTGTGTCCTGGACAACTTGTCAACAAACACGTAGGATGCCAATAAGTGGCGGGCGTTGCGGTTACTTAACCCGGTGGGGCACAGGCCATTAATCAAAGAGAAAGGCAGAGATGATGAGGTGTTTGGCAGTGGTTCGTCGCAAATGGCTTCTTGCTGGTCAGGGTGGTGTGCACTGTGGATAGGTGCCTCGCTGTTTCTCCTAACTGTCTCACCACCCAAAATACACACTCGCATTGCGGATGCTGCTTGGTTGGTACGTATCAACTAGAATAGAATGTAATCGGTGTGCCTCGGATAGGAGGAAGGAGTCCGGAAAAGTAAAAGCATCCACGAGTTAACATATGGTGACGGCGGGGCTATTCACTCTGTGGTGAACGAACTGGAGTGCTGCCAATAATCTATTATCGAATCCAGAGTAACAGACAAATAAATCCTGATCAAGCCCAACAGACCCAGAGATGAATTCGATTGGATTAGATTAGAAAAACGTTATTCTCCGCACAGTTGGTCATGTTCTTTAACACGTGAAAAACATGACAATTTACACATTAAACATTTTCAGAATGACATATTCAAGTTTAAATTAAATATGTTCTACAAAGTACAAAAGCCCTACAGTTTCAAGAATCAAAAGTTCCTACTGGAGTTCACGTTTAATCAGAATTTGCCTCTTAGTCAGCAAAGTGTACATAATCTGATTCAATAATACACCGTAATTCAGGAGAACACTATCATCCAGTGTCCAAAAAGATTATTATCATCTAAACATATAAAATATATTTCCATCATCACAATACAATAAAAAAGGTCAGTTCCAACTAACCATTTAAAATGTTAATGGCACTAGGGACAAACAGTTTCTTATGCATTTCTCTCCAGAATTATTGGCAACCTAGGCCGATAGGCACAAAAAAGTGTCATTAACAAATTTCTTTTAAAAACTTGCATGTCACCTTAATTTCCATTCCTGCATTTAGTACTTTGAGTACTTTGCCAAGACAGATGCTGTAGGGTCCTCCTATAATGTTCGATCAGTTGGAAGAACACCTTCCTATAGAGAATATTTTGAAATCAATCCTCCATGCAAAAACTCTCCTGATCCTTAGCAGCCCTTGATCCTTGCTTCTGGACTCTTCTTTAGATGAGCCATATATGTTTTCAATGGAATTTAAATCAGTAGATTATTAAAGCCATTGCAAAAGCTTGTTCAGTGAAACCTTTTTGTATGGATCCAGTGAAGAGTAAGTTTTAGCTTCCTGGCAGAGGCAGACAGGTTTGGTCCTAGAATCTCCTTAAAAATGTTGCCATGTGTCCAAACAAAGTTCCTAGGGCATTTGGAAGTAAAATAGCCTCGCCAATCCCAGAGCAGCAACAAAACATCATGTAGCTGTGTTTATTTACGGATTGGTCAACATCCCTTTGTCTCATTTCAATTGTGTGTTCTGTACTCTTTTTCATGTTGATAGATGACTGTGTCACCCTGTAGACACCCAATGGATGACCCTTCAAAAGTATAAAAGAAAAATATTTACCAATGTGGCATGCACAATTTTGTATTAGTTAAGGGTTCGTTTCGTACGTATGATTTTTTTGTATAAGATCAAGCTGATCAAGCGGAATTTTTTTTCTGCCTTCTTAGTTCAAATTTAGCAATGGTGCCAATAATTCAGGAGGGCACTGTAGACAATCTATATAATTTGAATTATTTGACTTCATTTTTTTTGTGTCATGTGTGCAATAGGAAGTGAGACACATGCAGTTGGAGGTGGGACTGTTGTGAAATTATAACATTGTGATTGGACACGATAGCCAACTAACTATACAGTTCAGATGTGAACTTATGGGAGGGGTCACCAACAATATTCAGTACTTTCTTCTTAATGCTTAATTAACCTGAACACTCCAGCACTCTTCTCTGCATTCAGGGTGGCAAACCATTGATGTACTTGATGAACTAAATATTACATCCTACCAGATGGGTGGCATTGGAAATATATGCTTGCTCCAAAAGCCAAAGCTGTTTACCGTGGCCGATAAAACAGCTGCATTGCCCACTTCAACATTTAGTCTGTGTTTGCCTTTTATGTACTTAAAACTACCAACTAAGGTAACAGCTGACCACTGACCATATTATGTTGGAATATGAGGTAACTCATTTATTGCATCATTTCCTTTGTTGTTTGATCCCTTTTTGGCACCAGATAAGATACAGGTACTAAGTCATAGTGTCTCCCTCAAGCCAGCTAGGCCATATTGTTTGAACCGTTGAAAACGCTGAAATCCTTGTCTTTGGTCAGGATTGAATTTGTATAGACAGTGAATTGGGACAATGATAAAACACCTTATTGTGGGTGCCTTATTGTTGAAAACTCGCTGACCTGACTTTACACCATCAGTAGAGACTCTGGGCTGAGTAAGTCTCAGAGTCAGAGAATAAGACACTGTTCACCCCAAAGTCAATGGGCCTTTGTAGTAGAATGTGTGCTTTCATGGTCTTAAAGGCAGAGCATAAATCTATGGATAGAACTCATAAGCCTTGGATTCCTAGAGTTGTGTCGCTTGAGAGATGAATCCTTGACATGGCAATTGTGCAGTGTTGAGAGTTAAACCCTTTCCATGTCTGTGACTTCATACGCGACTTGAAGGGGTTAGTCCAAATAAAGAAGCTGTAAGGTGATCAAGTTAGAACGATCTTGATGCATTTGCCGCAGGTGGGGGTGATGACAATATGCTAACCAAGAAGGTTTTCACCACACGCAAACACAACAACGCTATGTGATACTAGCATGTGTCTTCGCTGATGTGGATGAGGGATTGACTGAAGTTCTGCTGGGTGTTTCAAATCTGTGTTTTCAGGCAGTTAGCGCAGTTCAAATATCCAATATCACGCATGGCATGCAACCAGATGTCTCTTCTCTGTCTACAAGCCCAGAACAGAAGCTGGGAAGACCACGGTAATGTTTGGACCATCCCTGGTGACTCAAGCTATCTACGACACAACATTTAAAAAGACGATGAAAGAACACTGCTGCACAAAAGGAACTGCAAAGAGACAGATGTTTTTGTGTTGTCCTTCTTCTTTTTTCTTTTGTCTGTCTAAGAAGAAGCAGGGTATAATGGAAGTTGGATTAAAATACTAACTACTAAATAGTCACTTTTATTGCAAATCATCCTGAGGTTTTGATGCAGTTTTAGAACATTTGGAACATTTGAGCAGAACATCCACCAGAATCAAATAGGAAAAAAAAAACATTACATAAAAAACGTATGTCAAAAACGAATACATTATTCATATTTCCGTAGCAGCTTTCAACAGATACTGTAATTACATTGTAAGGGTTGTCTGCCCTGAATGCACGTCCCTGACCTCTATAGCATTTCATTCATCAAAACCTTTCTCAGATCATTTAATATTCAATCACTGTGTTTCCAATCACTGAAATCCAAGAAAAGTGAAAATGTGTAACTTTGTTTTACTTTATACGATTTAATTATGCACCTTTAAAAGGTATAGATATATGTATTAACTACACATCTGCGCATGGTAAATAGCATGTTATCATGAGGTAATAACGATTAACCAACCAACATACTCTGCTGTGTTGTGTAACTCGGTCGCGTCATATTGCATGTCAACGAGGCCAACCCTCCAAGCATTTAGCATTCTGGACTGGGGCAGATCCCTCGCTCCTACTCCTGCTACAGCTGCAAACACACACCTTGCTTCTCAGCAGGGAATGTGCCCTAACCCGCTCCCTCTAGGTCAGAACACATGGTTGATCGGTTTCATGGTGAATGCCAAATGTGAAACGTCCGCATCGAAACATTCAGCCCAAGCGACGAGACTCTCAAGCAAAATGTCTCTGAAGAGGAAAAGAGTAAGGTTGAAAACAGGTGTTGCCTCCTTCGAAGAGAGATTTTTAAGCATAGCAGATTTACTGTTCTAATGGGAGTTACTGATGGCTTCCCTTTGCGCGATCATCTAGGAGAAACTCAAGTTGAGTTAGCTATCTGACACAGATAATGTTTAGGGGGTTATTTTATTATCCTGTATACAGATGCCACATCTTCATTTGAGCCTACTTCCCACAGAAGGAAAATCCTGCTGGAAAATAATTAGAGAACGTGAACTGTGGTCTGACCTTTTAATGTAGAAATTACAAATAGAAACCCTGTTGAGACAAATACACCACAGATTCACATTTTTGCTGGGCAGATCAAATTAACATGTAAAAGGAGATAAAAACGTTTAAATTTGTAGAATACATTAAAATGTGTCATTTCCCACCCAAGGAAGGAATACCAAGTCTTATATTGGAGGAAACTACAGGTGGTGAATATATATACATATATATATATATATAGAGAGAGAGAGAGAGAGAGAGAGAGAGAGATAGATAGATATACATGCATATATATATATATATATATATATATATATATATATATATATATAATTATATATACATATTATGTCTGTTTGAAAGTGCCTTCCACCTGTTTAATTTTGACCAGGTAGACAATAACCACTGACTGTTCCTAACCCAATTAAATGCCAGAATCCCAGAGACACACTGTGAACACCTTTTAAAATGGATTGCTTCTTTGTTTACAGCCAACTTCCTACTAAGACATTGTCCTTTCTCCCATCCAAACTCTTTTACATTGTTTTCATTGTTGTCTCTGCTTTGACAGGTAGCCTGGAGCCTCTCCTCCCTTCGCCTCCCCTCTATTCACATCACTCAGCCTGGGTTTGGTGTTGTCTGTGTTCTGGGTGGTAGCCAGGAGCACGTCCTCCTCCCCTCTGTGGGTTTAACAGGAGATGAGATAGGAGTAGCAGTACATGCTAGCCAGCCCTGATAACAAGCCGAGGTTGCAAGTCCTCAGACGAACTGATTGAATTTAAGGCCAGACGAGAGGCAGACACTCTGAGTGCGTGCTGGTGTCTGTGTTTGTCTCTGTTGGTTTGCTGTGCATACACTGCAGCATATCTTGAACTCCATTTGAACTCAGGTAAACATTTACCCAAAATAAACAGAACAGCCTAGGAATTAACATCTAATTAAGCCATCACGATTGCTCATCAGGCCATTCATTCTAAATTAACTGCTCTGAGAGAATTGGTTTCCAATAATCTGTATTTTGCTTTTTTATTGGAATTTCCATTAGCGTCTACTGAAGCAGATGCTATTCTTCCTGGAGTCTAAATATGAAAATACACATAACAAAATATTGCACATAATTATGTCAAACATCAACTCCACATAAAAATACAAAAAAAGTACTGTACATAATACTTCACAGCGGCAGAGTTCCATCAATGAGTGCAGAGTTTCTGTTGAATCCAACTCTCTTCTGTAAACCAAGAGAAATTGACATGCAAAATGTGAGCATTTGAGGGTAATATCTGCTCCTCTGCTCTGTACCTATGTTCTTTTGGTAACACTTAGTCCCAAACTAGTGCCTGTAAATGCTCTACCGATTGTCAACTGACTATCTGTAACGTTTTAACTAACTATTTACTAGCCCTAAGCCTGAATGTTACCCCTTGACCTTCACCAAACCTTTTTTCTATCCTTAACCCTTGCCCAGTACCTTATTCTCAACCTAACCTTAATCTTACAAGCAGTTGTTTATCAACCAATAGCTTGTTGAAAGTTTGTTGAAAATTTGTTGATAGCATTATTATTAATTCAACATCATTCAACAATGATGGAAAATGGGATTCTCAGTGTAACCATCCATTTGTAACCATCTATTCTTTCTGAGTAACTGGACCATAGCTTGGATAGGACATCTTTGGTCTGTTGCGATTTCAAGGTAACAGTGAAATGCATTGTCACAGAAATAAATACAAGTAGGCCACTGCTATCCTTAGCAGTTTTGCCATCCAACTTGTAAACATTTAATTTATTCCCAAAAGTGTCAGTGTTTTAAAGGTGATTTTGTTTCATGTTTTAAAACGTAGTTATTTCATTTAGAGTCAGTTTATCAAAATTGCATTGAGTATTTCCTTTCAGTTTTCTTAGAATAAAAATACTTGATGGATGAAGATTGAGCAATTATGTGAGGGGTGAAATAAAAATGAAATATACATTAGATGCATATACACTTCTGAGATATATTCAGTGTTCATCCTCTAGCTCGCTTGTAAACACAATTGATTTGTATAATTACGGAATGGTAATGTGACAACTTGCTGTACGCTGCGGGCACCTGCGCGTCAGACACCGAAACAGTAAGTTAGACATTCCTGTGTTGCCTAAAACAGATCTTCAGTGAACATAGTTTCAGAATTATAGCTTGCATGTGTAAGACAGTGGCTTACGTGTGAGAGCGTGACTTAGCTGCACCTTGTAGACACATTTTCATTTCTTGCCCAGAGACCGCACACATGCAATGAGACAAGAAGGATGAATCGCTGTGGTCATGAGACTTGTGTTTACGTGGGTGTGCGTGGGTTGTGTGCTGGATTGTGTGTCTCTGTATGGGTGCGTTTCTGCGTATGTCTTCCGTGCAATCTCTCGGGAGTGTGTGTAATATGTCTCTACGGAGTGTAGAAATGTGCGTGCTGGTGTCTGTGTGAGTGTTCCTTTAGGTCTGACCGGGGAAGGGTTGTGCCAGGTGCGGCTTCATTCCCTCAGTTGTCATGGGTGTTTGGGATAGTTTTAGACATGCCACCTACAGCCCCACCTCCCCCCACAGAGACACCTTCTGTCTGTGTGCGTGTGTGTCTGTGTATTTTGGTGTGAACCGACAGATGCAGACATAACCCAACAGAGGGAAGAGAGGTCACCAAAGGTCACCCCCGGGTTTCAAAGTGTTAGTCCCCTGCAGAGGTAAACTGAGGAAGAAAATGGCCAGGTCAAGATTCAATTATCTGTCTGTCTGCCAAGGATTAACAGGGCCGTCAGGAGGTCAGTGGACCTGGAGTCAGTTCAGAGAGAGTTCCAGAAACACAACCTACATGTTTTTAATATATAGTCATATAAACATTTAAGACTTTATATCAAGCCTTCGTGATTGGTCAAAACACCACAGTTATTGGCTAGATTATACTGCCTCTAATATCCAGAGACAGATCAAGCTGTAATAGTCGATAAGGTGATTTTCTGAAGCATATCCCACAGTCTTTCTAAAGCATATCCCACAGTCTCAGACTGGATAATGACCATCTATAGAAAATGTATCAACATTAACATAAAACAACTCCAAGTCCTAAATGTCTCTGACTGAGCTAATGGAAAACTGTACTTGAGAGGGGAAGAAAATGCATGTGATGGCTGTTTCATCTACTATCACAGATAACCCTCAGCGCAAAGAAAAGCCAGGAAGTCAGTAAATCAGTCCTTGCTTCTCCTGTCTCCATCTCCTCTTCTCCCTATCTCTCCCGTTTCGCTCTCTCTCTTGCTCCCTATCTATCCCAGTGTCTGCCTGTCTGTCTTTTTTATGTCTGACTCTTTGTCTCTTTATCTCCCTTTTCCTCTTTTTCCATCTTTCTCTCATTCTATTAATAATGAATAGAATGTCTTTTGTAGATATACATGTCTCCTCTCTGTCACTGCTCTGTTGTCCAGTCCCACACATTTTTAGATGGCATACATCTGGATGGATATTGTCATTTGTTGCCATAGTTACAAACCCCCGCCTTGCAACCCAAGAGACCTTTAACTGTTCACACTGTTCACACCCCTCTTACAGTCGGAAATAAAATGTTTCAGTTACCAGTCCCAGAGACCACATAAAAAAGTGTTTTTTATCTGCCTGCTCTGCTCTCATTCATTTCTAGTTTCACTTAGAGGTGTAATAACACTTATACCACGAAAGTGCATCAACACTAATTTGTTTTCATGACATGATTAGTTTGTTATGATTTTTCATTTATAATCTAGCACATTTGGCACCACTTACATTTTCTGCATTTCACCATTTTGCGTCTGGGTTCTAAATACAAAGTGTTAATAAAAAATGGAAATTCAAAAAGCATGCTGCCAAGTACATTTTCTTTAAATGAGTTCACTAATTCCGCTTCAGTTTTTCTGTGATCGGCTGTACAAAGCCTTCCAAAGGTCTTTGTTTTTCTAGTTCTTTGATTAAATGATTGAGAATTGTACTCAACAGATTTACCCATTTGTACCTTTTCATATGGGACATAGTGAACGGAAAGGTAATACAAGTATACGTTATATGCTATAGTTTTCATGAATGTTGAAATGTAAATCCAGGGCTTTGTAGTTAATCTCAAAAGTAATTCATATTAATTTATAGAATATGGTACCTAATGTTTGAAGTGCATACATTATGCAAATCAAAGTTGGAAAATATTGGATTATGACTGCATGATTTTTTACAACCACAGTATTGTGTAGGAACAAAAATGTCAGCCAGAGGTGCAAAGCTTACAAGCATGGAAATATAATCAAACCATTTGCGCTTTCTGACATGAAATAGGTAGTCTACTGTACTATGATAAGTGGACCCTCCTTGTTCCACACAAACAGTGGATGATATCACTACATTAGGCCACTTAACTCCATAGAACTCAATAGAAGCCTGCCACCATGACTCTAATTTGAAGTGTATTGTACAATCGTATAATTTTCTCATTCACTTTTACAGCCGGGAGCTCGGCTCTTACTGTAACAGGAGTTCGACTTTTCATTCTGTTGGAATCTGAGGTCACGCTACGGAAGCATTAGGATGTTGTTTTACTGAGAACTCATTATACCAGAGACATCCTACTGCTATTCCCATTATACATGACAAAATTAAACTATGGCTGATCACTCTGCCGCCTGTGGAAAGCTGTGATTGTGTGTGTGTGTGTGTGTGTGTCTGTGTGAGTGGGTGTGTGTGTGTGTGTGTGTGTGTGTTTGTACGTGCGCCTCATTTCACAGTGCAATTTACTAAATCTATCTCTCGACAGCTTCCTTCAAATTGAAGGGAAATCTTTTGTCAGAGAAATTCCAAACATGCCAATCCAAGACAGAACCAGACACATCAGCTGGCTCCAGTAAAGTCCAAGGACGGCATACATAGCTGTGTATGAGAGTACAGCGCCAAAGAGCTTTTGGCCATCGTCTGCCAGTGGTTATATTACGCTGAGGTAGCCGTTAAAATCAGTAGAAGAAGCAAATCCCCATTCCTGTCATAATGACTAAAGGAGAGACAACATTTCTTTCATTGGATGAAAATGGAAAGAATATTCACAGGTTTTTGCCGACTTTTCAAACTAATTTTGTGTGTTGTTTTAACAGACTTGGCTGACAGTCATTACTCAGGTATACCACTGTGAAAGGATTTCATTTTTTAACAAAATCTGTATAATACCTGGCAACTCAGATGGATTTCAAAAATGTTGTGGGTTTTGGAGCTGGCAACTCAGAACACTGACAGTGCCAGTAGAGGCATCTGCAGCAGAGGAAGTTCCTGGGAAGGCGGGTGTAGCAGTAGATAATTACGAGGCAGTGGTCGCACCGTGAACCCGGTAGATGGGATGAAACAGCCTCCACACACCTTACTCCACCACACAGGCCTGCCTGTCTGACTCCCTCTCATACACGTTCAATAACATACAATGGAAGCAGTTTCTGACCCTAGCAACCCCACTGAGTATTGAGAGAAGAAGCTCCAGGATTGAAAGTGTACTGAGTAGACATAATCAAACCCCAACAGTTCTCCGGTAAAGGAGTTTGGGAATGGTTGTCACTGTTTTTTTATACTCAAACACAACAACCTTGCTTTGAAATTTTAACTCTGACTACACCCAAATATACTGTATTAATGGTTTCCCTCTTACACTTGTGGGAATTGTATCATAATAGGGACACAGTGCATAACAAAAATTCTTAGAGAAGAAAATCGAAAAGCAGAATGAGGCAGCAATTCATAGGGAACAGTTTTGAGTCATGAGGGAAATTATAAGACCAAGATGAGGATAAAATAATCTTCTCAAACAATACACTCACATCTCACACAAGACTTTATCCAAACATCACATTGTTGATTTCATGGGCATTTTCCATGTACTGTACTTTTGGCCACATTTGTTGTGGTCAAGTCCGTTATCACAGAAATGTGGGTTATCCTGAAATAAGGAGACTATACATGAACACTATTGTCATTTCTAAATGGTGAAATTTATAGAAATACACACCTAAACAAAATTGAAAAATTTCACTTTAGCTGCATAGCAATTGTTTGATTTCAAAACAGTTTGGAGTATGGAACCAAAGAAACAAAAACCGGTATCACTATCCCAATAGTTAAAGCACTTTAGGATTAAGAAAACATAATGGTTCGAGTGACAATAGCAACTGGCGTCTCACTTAACAATTTCAAAACACTTTTCTGACTCAAGTTATCAAATGTTTTTACTGTGTTATGCTTTTGCAAAGCAATTCAAAGAAACCAATCATCATTTGTGTGCATAGAAAAGATTCATGAGTGCGTTTGGCTGCCTTTTCAGCAACACAGTTGTCTTCTCGGTAGACAAAAATAGGCAAATTATTTTCTGAACACCCCAGGGTATTGCTCTATGTCATCTTGTACGTCAAGTACAGCGATCATTAATGCTGATATTGTATATGACACAGGCTTTCTGATATGGAATTGTGAAGTAGTAATTTAGAAAAGTGGGTATTTTGTACGTATGACACCAATCCAGCTTAAGCTCTGCGTCCCATATGCATGCACATGCATGCTACCTACACGTCAATATGCGAACGCACAAGTCAACACATTTTTTACGCCGCTAGCTTGGACCTGGAGGGGAGGCTGTTGATGCGTACCTGAGTGAAAAAAAATATTGAATTATGTCACATTGCGTCACATTACGACATAACTCTGAGATCATATTGTCCAATCTGTTATGTATTATTATCCTCCTGTCTCATCCGTCAAAGTAGCTACCTAGTCCTCTAAATATACTGCATTTCCCTTACTCAGACAACAAAATATAAAAAAGAGTTGAAGCAGTTAGATGGAGGGAGTTCCTTGTCGTCTTCAGAATAGCTATCAGTAAAGCCCATTCAGCACAGTGAAGCACATTGCCTAAGCTTTGATATCATGTGAAGTTTGTTCCTGTACAGCATTCCAATTGAGACTCTTAGCGGAGTCCAACTCAACACATTTTCAACCCGATTCAGGTTGGGGTGGGAGTATTTGGTGGGGATTAGAACTAGCAATCTACAGTTTACCGGCCCAGATCTCTTGACCACTAGGTTACGCTGCAGCCGGTTTGGGTGTAAGGATCTACTAAAACAAACAGCAATAACCAGTTATGGCCAAGTAAAAGAGCCAGCAAACATCTCTTCTAACTGACATTTTTGTTTTCAGTGCAATACAACTGACGTGTTTGTCATTTACCCACTTTGCCACGCAACTTGTTCCCATTTTTGTTTGAAGGTTGTTAAGAAATGGCTGTGTGGTATGTTATTTACAGTGGGTGGAGTGCATTATATTGATGGTATGAGTGCCACATTGGAAACAGAGTGGCCAGTTCACCAGGGTTAACACCCTTGCTCTTACACCATGTGCCATGGGGATCTTTAGTGACCACGACAAATCAGCACAAACCTACCTGAAACACAATAGCCTCTGCTGGGACAAACCTACCTGAAAGACATCAGCCTCTGCTGGGACAAACCTACCTGAAAGACACCAGCCTCTGCTGGAACAAACCTACCTGAAACACAATAGCCTCTGCTGGGACAAACCTACGTATAACACAATAGCCTCTGCTGGGACAAACCTACCTATAACACAATAGCCTCTGCTGGGACAAACCTACCTGAAACACAATAGCCTCTGCTGGGACAAACCTCCCTGAAAGACACCAGCCTCTGCTGGGACAAACCTACCTGAAACACAATTGCCTCTGCTAGGACAAACCTACCTGAAACACAATAGCCTCTGCTGGGACAAACCTACCTGAGAGACACCAGCCTCTGCTGGGACAAACCTACCTGAAAGACAATAGCCTCTGCTGGGACAAACCTACCTGAAACACAATAGCCTCTGCTGGGACAAACCTACCTGAGAGACAATAGCCTCTGCTGGGACAAACCTACCTGAGAGACACCAGCCTCTGCTGGAATGAACCAACTTGAAAAATGTCATTCCATGGCAACAAATGCTATTCCATATGTGGGTAGATCTCCTTCACATTTTATCTTAAAATGATTACACAGCACCCCCTAGATTCTGAGTAATAAACAACCGGGTCTCCCCTACTTACCCCACAGCTATACTGTAGTTTCCTGCTGGTAGAACCCAGATGACTGCCCGCCCAACACCCCCACTTCACCCTGTCGCTGGAAACACAGGATTAGAGGCCAGGGATATTCAGCAGACAAAATGTTTGCCGCAATATTGGAGAGTGTAATAGGGGGGTTTTAATGTTGAAAATGGGATAATCTGCAGGTTTTGGAAAGGTAGGAGGTGTCAGTGCCTTCTTATTAATTAACCCTGGCCAGTTGTTTGGGAGCTTTTCACTGTTCCTCTCTTACACAAAGAGGATTGGCAACGTCATCTTCTCTAAGTCTTAAGCATTTAAACACCACGCGCACACACACACACACACACACACACACACACGCACGCACACACACACACACACACACACACGCCTTTTCCATACTTTACTATAGTTGTATGGACTTTAAGTTCACACAAATATAGTAAAACTAGCATTTTTTTATGCACACACATCTATATAGATATATATATACATATACACACACACACACACACACACACACACAGACACACAGTCCGAGGCACCTGGATGGCAGGAAGCGTGACTTATTTATATATTTATTTGAGTGAATGGGAGACCATTAATCATGCAGGGTTCTTCAAGCTAGCCAAAGTGTTTAGTTTGCAAACAGATTTAAAAAAAAAATAAAGGTTACCAACTGGAGGATGGTGTGATGTTGTTAACCTTCAATGCTGTAAATGTGTTGTGGAGGTAACTATTAGCTAAATTATAAAAGGTCACATGTTAAATTACCGGCATGTACTTCATGTAGACACATGTTTTCTGACAGCTATCTAGGGACTGGAAAAGGTCACAAAAAGAATAGTTCCAGCTTCAGCTGGAAAAAGTTAGCGGCTTCACCTTAGTTTGCCAGTTCCAAATTCTGCTCATGTGGACTGTACTGTAAGTGAAACTGATATCATTGGCTTGATCGCAATACTTTTATGCCAAATTAATGTAATTATGTCCATGTTGTTAAGCAATACCTGAGAAGATTTGTAACATTTTATGATCAGGGAAAGAATCTCCAAAGTACTGACATTCGACCACACACATCATTTAGGCCAAGATTTTACTGGACTTCTCTCCCTTTCACTGGAACCCCAGAGTAAAGTTCAAGTATGTCAGAGCTTTTACTGTAGATCATTACAAGGACATTGGACTAGCCTTAGGCATTACACTATTTCTTGCTCTTGGTCAAAAACAGGCAAAATCATGTATTTTCATACAATAGTACATATCAAATCTAGGCAAGCAGAACAGTTTCATCTAACCTGAATGTCACATTTACATATTTTCATATGTGAAAATAACATCCATATGAGGTGATATGGAAGCACCCTTTGCATCAATAAGACATATGGAGATCATATCTGTCTCTATGTTGATCTTCAGCTGTTCGTCATTGATCATTGAATGAGATACAGTACTGTACGAAATTGGTTATGGATCATATCTGATGCCTCATACTTTTTATGTCTTTCTATAGACATTTCGGTTGATGGGGAGGGGGGGCTTTTCTCAAGAAAATGTGTGCCCGAAATACATTTCTGCCCGAGACCAAAGCAATGTCTGTAAAGTCTGTCCCGTGATTGATTTTCAGGGGCAATCCTGGTACTTCCACGGGCACTGAAATCCCATACATCTCAGTGACTATTACATCTTTATCTGTTTATTCTTTCTTTTTCTATCGTTCTCTCTCTCTCTTTTTGCCCGCCCCCCATCTCTTTCTCTATGTCTCTCTTTCTCCACCTATATATTTTCTGTGTCTCTCTGTCTCCACGTCTTTGGAGCATTCTGTCGAAGAGGCGAGTCCAGACAGTGTGCCGCGTAATAGGCCATCTGAACCTAGGGGCAGTCCGTCTTTTCAATCAGCACCAGATGGAATGTCTTCTCAAAGAGAGAAGAATCGGCATTATTTGTCCTTAGAGTGGTGTTTCATGGCTCTTGGAATTGAAAAATGAATGAACTGATTTGACATTATTCTTTAATATCAGTTGCATCACTGGGTTTGAGATTGGATTCTTTTGAAGACTGATACAATCCACAGCCGAGATATATTTAAATAAAAGAATGAAATTCACAGCACTTTGTCTTTGTAGTCCACCACTGTATTGTAGTCAATGTCAAGCACTGTAATTACAGTATTGATTAAGTCATAGAAATATATTACCCAGGCCATGACCCTTTGGGTAGGTAGGCCAAACCCCTTCAGTTGATTTCTGGTAGATCATCAAAATAATAAAATACTAGCGTTTTTGACCACATTCAGCAATTTTTACTTGATTAACTATAACATCATTGGAGATGAATGCTAAAAGTAAAATTGAGGCCCCTATACCTATGGCAAAACAATACTGTCACTGCTACCTGTAACCTGTACATTCTGATAAATAACACAGTTTTTCCATGTCCGAATCAATAACCAATTTGAAGTCGTTGTTGCAATATTAAAATGTGCTATCTACAAATATTTACAGAACTTGCAAGAGTAGTCATTACATTCCATTGTAACCCCAATTGCCAGAGATCCCTTGGTCTCCCGATTTCTGCACGTTTGGACTTATAAATTAAGGGAGCCCCTTCGTGTGGATGTAGTAGTAACGCATTATGGTGACTGGACTATGGTTAAGACGGTGTTTGCAAAAACTCACTCCAGACCATTTTAATGTGTCTGATAGGGCTGCATGTCGGGTCGATATGCATAGCTGGGGCAGATGACTAGACCCAGTTTTCCTGTATGCCAAACCTCATCTTTTTGCTTGTATCTAAATCTATGGCTGTAGTTGTATGCTTGTGAATATTTGTTCAAGTATGAGTTGCGGCAGCCCTGAAATATGTGGCCTGCTATCATTTAAAAAAAGAACCATGTGGCAGGCAGCTCAGTACAACTCTGGTGAACTGCTCGAATGTCAGCAACCACCAGTCAAAACGTCTTTGCACCGGTTATTAGCTCACCGTAGAGGCCATGAACGGCAGCAACGGAGCAACGCACCTTTGCTCTCACACTCGGTTAAGACAACAATAAAAATGTTTTAACTGAAAATGTATGTGAGTGTGTATAAAATCAGCAGTCTGATTTGTTGGGTCAGAAATGTTAAAATGGTTTCAATGCAGATGGCGAAAACACAGTATTCTCATGATATCATTACGCTTTCCATCTTGAAGATTTTTCTCAAAGACTTTAAAAAAACATTGCTGGTTGTCATGCTTACAAATGGATAATACATAAATTATGTGTGATGAACAATTCACACATTTATCAGAAGTCTTTGCTCTTAATATAAAAATTGCACTTAGCTAACATATGGAATTGTTGGATCGAGAAACCATGCAACTGTTAATTTGGTGTAATATTATTGTGCATTTTATTCATAGCCACTGTACCTAGCAGTACTTAAGAAGGAATAAGCAGGTAGCTAAATCTTAAAGAGCCACATGGCAAGCATTGTCGAGCCAGAACTATCTCATTCAGGTCTGTCATCTGGGAACATTTCGGTTTCCCTGTAAAGTATGAAGAGGACTGCTAACGAGTGGTGGATATAACTTCTACATCATATAGGCTCTGTTTATTGACTATATTCTAATTGTTTGGCAATACAAGTAACATGACTGCTCATTTATTTATTGATATACGTGGAAAATAGAAGATGCATTTTCTCACATCCAATCTTTTTTTTCATCTTTGGAAGCAATGTGTTTCAAGTAGTAGGATCTTGTTTAAGGCACTGTGTCACAATGTCACATTGTGGGGTTAAAACAGACCAGGCGCAGGCAGAGATAGCGGTCGGTGTACACTTTATTTAGAAACAACACAAAACAACAGAACAGAAGAACTCAGAGCACTTGATGAATGAAAAGTACAACGTAAATCTTAAACCGAACCTCACCACAAGGACGACACACTGACATGGAACAATGACTGACAAATGAGGGGAGCAGAGGAGGAACATTTAAACACATATTGATGACCTAATTGGGACCTGGTGTGAGAGACAATTGGAGACAAGACAGTTGAAGGGGACCGGGATGCGTTCATGGCAAGTGGGAAGGTGGAGAATGCGGGAGATGCTGGAGCAGTCTGTCACCTCACCGTCACACACTGCTATATGACTTATATCTAATATTATTAAATACTGCTGGACTATGCACTCCTATTGAAGTTCTGTTCTAAATTACTATTTAATTTCCTTTTATAAGGCAGGCACCACATTTTTTTTTGTTGTCCCTTTGTTTCCAAATACTCCTGGGAATTCAAGCTACTTATGTTTACTATTATAATGAGTGGAAATACAATTTACATATTTCTCAGGCGTTGTTTTGTAGATGTATCGAAACCGTATCGAACCGTGACACACCTATACCAAATTGGACCGAACCATGAGTTTGGTGAACCGTTTCACTCCCAATGTACACATTGCATATTAACATCAGTCTTGTGTTCCAAAGAGACTAATTGGTTGATTCAGTGATGACACCAATGCCCAGAAATCACCCCAATTATGATAAATGTCAAGTGGTTTGAATAAGGTTTACGGTTAGGGTTAGGCTTGGGCAGTGATATTCAAATATGGCCGTAGAAGCCACTCATGCTCCTTTTTATTCATTGCAACACGATAATTAGACCAGGCCATATGTGCAAACCACTGGGCTAGTGGTCAAAGGACCCTGTATAAATGCCCTCTTTTACCATGTAACGGCTGCCAATACTCATAATACTTAAAGGGATATTTTGTTTTCTAATGTGTTCAATTTCATTTTCCACTTACATTATGTATGAAAGCATCATCCAGGCAGTTGTTTTGGCATAAACCAGACTGTTCCAATTCAGAGATTTATTTGGTTGTTACTAACAAAGAAATGTTTTCAGAAGGCCTTGGAACAATTAGATGTATTTATTTCTGTATATGTCACTAGTTTCGCATTTGAAGAAAACAGACAAGCTACTTTAGCCCCCTTGACAAAATGGAATAAACATGTTATCGTTTGCTTGTCTACACAGACTGCACAGCTATACATGAAGAAATTAGGAAGCTATAGAAAGTGTAATCAATGCTATATTAGCCTTGAGAAATTAGTTCTGGACAAGGGCATAGCAGGAAGTTTACCCAGTTCGAGTGAAAACATATATGATTGTAGTAGTGATAATTGCTAACTGGTTTTGCACTGAAATGCCATTATAGACCTCAAAGATTTAAGATGGTTGTGTAGTTTATTATGGCAGTATTTTCATGCATTGTATTTTGCTGTGTTCAGCTACTGCATAAAATGTCTCATGCACGCAACTTGAATGCCAAATATATGTGGAACTTCAAGCAAAACACTTGTCTGGATGATTATTCAACACTAAAAGAAAGTGGAAAGAAAAGTCTAACATTGTCAAAACTAAAATGTATCTTGAAATGTGAAACATTTGAGATACTCAGCTCTGGTGAGCTCCTGTCCAAGTCATGCAGTGCTTTCATGATCACATAGTGACAATCCTTCTCTTTCTCCTGTTCTTTCTCAGAATTAGAAGTGTTCAGGCCTCGTCAAGCTCTAGCAAATCTTTGTGACAGGTTGGGGCACTGTAAGCTTAATAATGGAGAATTACTGGAGAATATGTTCTCCTCCGGGCGTATTGGTTCCCTCTAGTGCTTCCTGGTTGGGTGAGCAGTGTAATAAGAACAGCTTTGCAATAGATGCATCTGAGGAGACATTTATTGATCCTTGTCAATCCTGAACCTGCCATAATCACCAATTGGATAGGTGAGAAAAACACTCTAATGTCAAAAAGGGCTTGGGCAGGATATTCTGAATAGACACTAAACATTTCATGACCAACAGCTGAGATGTCAATGTTTCTGCGATTAATCTATGCTACCAGTGTTTAGCAATATCAGAATCATATTCATTTTGTTTATTCTCACGATCATTCTCCTGGAGAACCCAAGCATGTTATGCATCACTTAAAGCTACCTGTCCCAATAACTCCTGGATGTCTCTGTTCTCCGTCCATCTAATCATGCTGACAATCCATTTTCTGCTGCTGTGTCTGTGGCAGCCGAAACTAACCGGTGTCAGTATCTGCACAGCGTCTCACCGAAAAAGCGCTGGTTTACCAAACCTCACCAGGGGCCGCCCAAACGTTTCACTTTTTTGTTATAACCCTTAAATGGCACACCTCTTTCAAACAAATAAAAGGTTAATGATTACTTGACTAATTGAATCTGGTGTGTTAGTTTAGGGTTAAACCACACACTAAAATCTGGTGTTAATTGCTAAACTGAGTCTTGATCAGCCGTCTACTCTGAGAGGCTTTTCTGATTCTGGCTTTGTGTGTTTATTCTGTTAAAGGTACTGTCTCAACCTTTGAATGCTTGGCAATGAAAAGCAGGGACACTTACTAGGGATGCTGACTTGTTGAATGCTTTATTACCACTGGTTATTTTAGACCATGCACATCTATGAACAGTTTAACATCTTCAAGAACAAGCTGGTGTTAATTTTTGTAATGCATAATGAAACTTCCGTCTCATACCAGACACTATACAGGACATGATTAGCAAGGGAAAGAAGTGACTGACATGATTGGCAAGAAGACAAGTGTAACTAGAGTAGTCAGACAATAAGACAAGTGTAACTAGAGTAATCAGACAATAAGACAAGTGTAACTAGAGTAATCAGACAATAAGACAAGTGTAATCAGAAGACCGTTCCTGAATTACGTGAAGGAAGTTTTAGACTACATAGAACAGTTACACTTAAAAGTAATCAAAACACATTTTGGACAAGTTCAGCCATTGCACTCTTCTAATGTTTCTTGTCTTTGAGTCGTTACATGGCACTCCATCCCTTCAGCCACCTGTCTGGACTTCATCACCTACTGAAGACATAAAGACAAACTCGTCCAGAGATCTGCACGTCAGTGTGTGGTAAGTGAAATCCTAAGAATAGAGACTGAATACTCCACAAACTCATTAATTCTGCCAAAGAAAATGTCTTAGTTGGGAAATGTCCAATGGAAAAAAACAGGGAGGGATCTCAACAAATTTGTCCAGGAAAAACTATTTTTAACCAAAAAAGTTTTGCAAGCAAAATGTTTGACTTGGCAGCGTTAACACCACAGTTGCCCTCTAATCAGGCCAACAATTTCATTTGTTTATTGAATAATTGATTGAAGACCTGAATTGTATGTAAGTTGTGCTTTCCTTTGTCTGAAGGCAGTTGCCACAGAAAGGGATCCAGTCCAGAGCCATGTTTTTTTCAAGGAGCATGGGGGAAAATGGATACTTGTGAGTTTGAAGGAAGCAAGATGTCTGCCTGCCTCCTGGGCTATATCACCACCTGTACTGTTTTGTTTCTTTGTTAGTTTCATGCTGGAACTGCTCTAACTTCATTTTGCCTGCTCAACCTCAGTGTTAACTTTCTAGCTCTTGACCACTAGGCTACCCTGCCACCCATATGCTTGCTTTAGCCTTCACAAAGAAATGAATGAGCTCTTCTGTGATGGCAGGTAAGTTAGGTAGGAATATGTCCATAACAAAGCTGGCTTATCTAAACTGTCACTACTCATAACTGCCCTGTTTGCATGTGATTGAAAAACAAAGAGGCACCAAAAAAATAAACACCCACATCAAACAACCCCCACGAAATCGACTCTTGTTTGAATTCTGTCATGGCCTCTTGCCTGTCCTAATGACCCAAATCTTTTACATCGCCAGATCAGATTGTTCAGCTACAGAGAAAGTTATGATTTATAAATGATACGAGGATTAATCAGTTTAGACCTCTCACTCTCACTGGTGAAATTACATAATAGATACTATTCCCACTCATGTCAAATGGAAACTTAATTATCCCTTCTGATTGTCGGAAAATTAAATAATTATGAAGTACCATTTAAAATGGTCATGTAGTTATTTTATCTGGATTTGTCTTTGTAATAACACATCTGGCTCTGCCTATGGACCAAATCCATGGACATCTATCACTTCACGTGCTATAATGATAAGTTTAACCAAACTTCAAGCTGCAGTAATACAAGGCAACATGGAACATTCCTCTGCTTTCCTCTCTCCGGTGGCCTAGATTACTCAGTAATAGACCGTAATGGCTTAGCCAAGCTTCACAGCCCCACTCTACCTTTGAAGTCAGGTCAGGCGAAGCTAGCTGCTAGCCTCGTGTTGGCCTGGCAGCGATACCGCACTAGATAGAGAGACTCACCTCCTTCCCAGTGTCTTTAAGTGCTTTCAGGGGTAGTTTCAGAAGGAGCCAGCCATGTGGCCTTTGCCATCAGACTAATACCATAGTCCCAAGCCATGTGGACTGGTTTTGTGGGAAATCTTTGAAATGGAAATGAGGCACAGAGGCAGAGCCTAGGGAGAGCTGCCATGTCTGAGAGAGGCTTTTTGAGAGAGTTGCATTGTGGGTCACCCAGACATAATGGCTTGCTGGGATGAGCCTGGATTGGCCTGAGGATTACATTCTGTCTTTGGATCTAGGATGCTATTTTCTCAACAGCCTTTATATTTCAATCCCCGTCGAGTCACAATTTCCCACTCGCATCAGAAACAGAATATGGCACTGATGACATGTGATCGAGCAATGTGCATATAACACAGATGCTGACTATGCCGTATTTAATGTGTATATTATCATGAAGGCTAGTTTTCCTTGAGATCTGTGTGTGAAGATATTTGAGCCTTCTGTGTGTTGTTACTGATGACCAGTATCTGTCATCTGTTATGACTGAATGGGGCAATGAAGTGTCATCCACTGTTTCGTATTCTCTTATATTTTTCTGTTCAGCAGTTCAATTTGGTTGCTTCAAAAACACTGTCCTCACCAACAGCTTTATAGAAGACAAGGTTCTTACAAACATTCTGTTGGACTACTAACAGTGTGACAACAATAGTTACATTACGTGGAAGGTGTGGTTAAAGCACATGTCAATCAATGTGAGTGATTTTAAGAGTTCAGGATGTTTTACAGTAAGTGGTGTTCTTGACCTTTATCCCAGCCTGACTTTGAGATCTGGAAGCCATCACTGTCTTCAGTATCTCCTTCATTCAGTTACAGATGTAAGCTCACATCATAAATATCTTTAAGTTCTGTTTGATTGCTCTCCAAATTCACTTTGTTTAAACAAGCATGGAGAGCTCCTCCCTGGTCTCTTTGACCTCTCTTTCTCTCCCCACTATATGCTTTCAACTATTACTGCTACAGTTGACTATTTATTATATGCACCTGTCCCAAGTGGCCGATAAGAAGAGTGATGAATGAAAGATTCCATAGTGCCAAAATGGCCTTATCTTCCATCCAAGACTGTATCTCCTAGGAGCAATGATTTCTGCCGCTATCTTTCCCTGGGAAAGGAACCCAAAACAAAAGAGGGGGTGGGGATGAATAAAAAATAATTAACCTAAAAAAAATATACTTATATAACAAGAAATGTAATTATGAATCCTCCCTCTCTCTCCATCATATATATATAAATATATATGAAACATGTTTTTATCTTTTTCTTCTTTAGATATCAAAATGTTAAATCGTGTAATTATTATATTTTTTTTAAAGATAAATTACTGCTTTAATTTTCTTCCTTGAGATACTTACTATAAGCTTATTTCTTAATGTGCTGACTTACTTTACTCAGTCAATCAATCATGCTATTACTCTTGGTAAATCCTTTTGATAGTAATATTTTTCTGCCAGCAGCATTTGAGTCATTGGAGATATGATGAAATAAGGGACCAAAACTTAAAATATCTGTTTTCATGTGTCTTTGTGTGTGAGTCAGAGGGAGATATTCTGTTTACACTGAGGTGGCAAGAGATAAGAGGGTGATGGAGGGAAATGTGTTTGATCCCCCTGAAGGCATAACTTCCTCTTTACTTGATCTTTAAAGAAGTATACCAAAAATCCAGAAAGTGATTCCATACATTGAAACTAGTTCAGTGGAGTCAGCCCCCTCTCTCTTTCTCTCTCTCACTCTCCCTCCCTCACTCCCTGTCATGCTGTCAAGAGCTTTATAATGGACAGGCTAACTGGTGCTTTAGCCCAGGGGCCCCAGCTGGCAGTGCCTTCAGGACATTGGCCAGAATGATTCTATTTTGTTTCATGAAAATTTTATTTAATCAAATTTGAGGCCTGGCATTTTATTTTTTTAAGAGTAACGTAATTTGCCAGCGGCTGACAGACAGTTGTCCTTATTTGGAGTTGTAGTAAGCGATTGCTTATCTCTGGTACAGTGGGTTTTCTATGTCCAACAGTTGACATGTGGCTGCTATCTTTAAACCATTATTGGGTCTGTTGTGGCTGCTGTAAGCAAGGTGTACAACTCTGACCTTAACATTTCTGACAGTGTGCATAGTTACCTTGCTAAAAAAATGGTCCAGAATCGTGTCAGAACAAGAACAGTGACATAATCCCCTCAGAATATCAATACTTAAACCAGAAACAACATCTCTTAAAAGGCCATTTCTGACGTTAACTTATTAATGGTGAATATGTTGCCAGGAAATGGCTGATGCAATCTCCATATGAGAGTAATGGGTTTTGCTTTGCTTGCCGAATTAATTGCGACATCAACGATAAAGTACTATAGACATTCAAGGCTTTTGTTGAAATATAGACTAAAATACCTCAACGGTTACCAGTTCAAGCTAACTACTGGTTAACAGACAGGTTAGAACAAAAGTAAAACATTTATTTCGCAATATTATCTTTTACATCATGCCATTTAACATCAAGTATACAATCACATACATGACACTGGATTTGTCAAAAGCAATAGCTGACCAGGGATTCCCAACTACTGGACAACGGTTTGGTTTTGGTCTCTGGAAATCAGTACACTCAACACAGCCTAGTGCAAGAGACAATAACGCATATTATGAATACCTGAAACAAAAAACTATACCCACAAGATATTCAGATTGATCATTCTTTGGAATTATCACAATATACAAACGATTCCTGTTTCTTAAAAATATGACAGGGGCCTGCATAAATGTATTTCAATAGCAGGGTAAAGTACAAACTCAGGATTGGCTCCCAAATGTTTGTTCTTCACCAAATAAAATAATAAAAATTTATAAGAATTTAAGTCAGGATATGTGATCATAATAATTATTTCAGCAGACATCCTGCCAATGTGAGAGCACTTGCACTAGGGATTAGGTTTTAGGCTATGGATGAGAAAGTAAATTGTCATTTACTCATGTGCTGGAATGTTACGTCGCAATCTATTAACAACATGGGTTTCACTGGGCGCAGTATTGAAGAACGTACAGAGCAACTGATAACAAAACGTTATGTTGTCACAGTCCAGAATCAACCACTGGGGTTTTAATACCTAATGCTAACCATGGAATATTAACTTATAACTCACTTAAAAGGTCATTATGCAAAATATTTTGCATTGTAGTTTAAGAAAATTTCCATAATATGGAATGATAGTATTGCACTACATTCACTCACCAGAAAGAGTTATGGTTCTTACGTCCTAAGATTCAAAAACTTTTATAAATGTGTCAACCGATAGTGAAAGTGTAACTTACAGAGCAGAAGGGAGAGTTGTTTTGAACGTTGTAATTGTAATTGCTGTAATTCTACTTCAAGAAGGAATTATATCTCATTTAACCTATAGCCATGCACAATATTTCCCCCTATACAAATGTTTAATTCAGATAGGACACTAAAACACACAGCGACAGACACTAAAACACACACACGTACACACAGAGGTAACAGTGGTGCACAAAGAACAGATATCCTCAATCTCTCTTCAAATCTCTCATTCCTCCCTTCTCTTTCCTTCTCTTTCTTTTCCTCTCTTCTCCAGCATTTGAATTAACACTTCTTTTCAAATGCTGTCACTCTCATGTTTGGAATCTGCCAAATCCCAGTGTTTGGTGTCGGTCAAGTCTCCAAATATTTTTCTGCTCTGGTTTTGAACGCACTGTGGGGGGGCCCTGAAGAAGGCGCGTTGATACCGAAACATTGGTGATTTACGCAGTAATTTCCTGGGAAATTGTACGTAGAGTGTTCAACTCTCTTTATTTGTACAGCCCACAGCTGAGTAACCAAACCAAAGAAAATGTAAAGGCAAGGCCAGAAACGAAAGCCGAATCTGAAGAAGAGAGGTATGTGAATAGCCTTTCAATGTCTTTCTATCATTCCGAAATGCAACCGACCGTTCCGTCTTTTCTCTCTCTTTCAGCGCCAAGCAAAGATAAATAAATAAACTCCTTAATTAAGAAATGTGTCTCAGATGACATGCAGATTACACCGCCTTGCAGATCTATATTAGATTCATGTTATGGATTTGTTGCTGTTTCCATACATTCTTATTTCACTATTGTTCCCCATTAGTCATAAACGGACTGAACTATGTGAGGCAGTGTAAATACAGGCCCAGGTCCTTGCCATTAGCCACACACCCACACACACTCACAACTGTACACACATCCGTGGGTGCACACAGAAAAACACCCGTTACCTCACACACAAACACACAGTGAAACTGGAATATATTAGACAAGTCTGGCCTAATCAAAGCAAGCTGAAAAATGTCAATGTGTAATTTTTGACATTGAATTTGGTTGCTTTTTTACTGACTAGAATATAACAGAATGCTTAAAGGTACAGTTAAGGAATTGGTTTCAACTGCAATTTTAGTTACATACTTACAATTTGATTCTTCAAATGCAGTGAAAAAGAATTTTATGCTACCCTCTATTATTGTTTATTCGTCACACTGAATTGTGTCAGATCTTCATTCAAAATGTAATAGGATACAACCAGAACTCCAAAGTAAACAGAAAATCAGTTTTGAAAATATTATTGTATTTTTTTAAGGAAAACAGTTATCCACCTCCAAATAGCCTTGTGTGAAAATAATATTGCCACCATGAACTTCATAACCCAATGCTACACCAACAAATCTTGGCCCATTCTTCCTTGTCGAATTGTTGCAATACAGAGACATTGGAGGATTTTCAAGTTTGAACTGCTCAACAGAGGTCCTGCCAAAGCATCTCATTTGGAATCAAGTCAGGACTTTAACTAGGTCACTCCAAAACCTTAATTTTGTTTCTTTTGAGCTGTTCTGAAGTGGACTTACTCATGTGTTTAGGATCAATGTCCTGCTGCATGATCCAATTAGATTTCAGCTCATGGAATAAAGATATGACATTCTCTTTAAGAATTGTCAAGTAGATAGTAGAATTAATGTTTCCTTCAATGATGGAAAGTCTTCCAGCGCCTGAGGCAATGAAGCAGCCCCACACCATGTGGGGGATATTTCTATAAAATGCATAAATAACCTTATACCATCACACTACAACCACCATGTTGGACTGCTGGGATGATGTTCTTATAGTGAAAATCTGTGTGTGCAGACATAACAGCACGGTCTTCCAAAAGCTTCCACTTTTGACTTGTCTGTCCACAAAACTTTAACCGAAACGACTTGTGGGTCATCAGTGTCCTTTATTTGCAAATGTGAGACGAACACTAATGATTCTCTTACTTAGCAGTGGTGTGCACCGTTTGTTGTCATTTTAAAGCAACAAAACATTATTCTACTGAGCGTTCAACCAAACACAAAACATTGATAAACATGAGCAAACTAACTAATTAATTAATTAACCAAAGAATGAACATGAACTCAGGAAGTGGGAATGATTATACACGTATTGCTCAAGAAGCCGGAATGTACCAGACACGGATCGAAGTATTTCTGCTATTCTTTTGATTTGATTTTACTGACTGAAATTGTTATGCGTAAAGGTCTGTAATCTGTGAGAGAACAAGTTTTATACTCATTATTCCACTGTCTACCAAAACAGTATCCAATGTTGTAGCTTCGAGCAGAACAACACCAAGCAGAACCAGCATGCCAAGGCTCATAAAGAGTGGAAACTTTGTTTTTAAAGATATAAGCACGCTGCTGTTGAGGCGTGACCTGTGTATTTTCATTTTCTCCACATTGTTTATATGCTTGGGGGGATGAATTCACCAGGACCCCGTCAGTTTCCCCTGGACCAGGATCACCTTTCTAGGGCTGCTGAAGAGCAGCAGGTGAAGATGTTTCTTCAATCTGGACTGAGTTGATTAGGTTTACACAGTGGAAGTATACAATCTCCTTCTCCTTGTTGTGCTGTTAGGAGAAAAAAACTAGCCGTATTTGTCTACCATTGTTTACAGCACATCTGAATGTTTCTTAGCTCAGCTGTGGGCATACTGTTTGTGATTTACAGTTCTTGTTTAGCAGACGCTCTTATGGAGAGTGACTTACAGTTAATAAGTCTACAATATGTGTAATGATTTACTTTCTGGTGCTCCTTCTAATGTAGAAAACACTTTTGGATTGGAATAAGTAATTAATACGTGTATAGTATATTATTATTATTGTCATCCTATTTTCTATGTATCTGTACAATTGGTTACATTAAAATGCATTCATTCATACCAAACTCCAGCAAGAATATCTTTGCATGTCCAACTAAATAAAAAGTTAAAAGCCTTTGACAAATGTACCTTATCTCTGGGCAATGCAATGTCCACAATGACACATATGGCTGTGGATTGTGTGTGACGGCTAGCTGGAATATTTCAGAGACTGGGGAGACACACGTCAGATAAACAGGACATGCTCGGAGGAGTGGGACAGGAGCCAGTAGACACAGCTGAAAGAGCAGCTGAGGAGAGAGGGGGATGAGCTAGGGATGAGTGAGGGTGTCGCGTGGTGGGCGCCACGTCCTGGCCGTAGTCGCCGTGTTTCTCTGGGACTGCCCCAAACCGGAAAGGTGGTCAGAGTCGATTCCAGCCCACGGCTGGTCAGGAGACCGGAGAGGCGATTCTATTTTAAAATGATTCCCTCACCGTGTGGGTCCTACTCTCAGTCAGTCAAAATGCGGATGCTGCCATTAGCCTCCTACAGAAGACTCTTACATCTCCAGCCAGCTTTTCATTCCTCATCGTTTCACACTCTTCCTGGAGTCATCATCTAGCCATCGTATTACCTAGGCAATGTCACGACAGCTCTGGTTGAGCTACTTCAAGAGAGGCGTCAAAATCTCAGAATATCTCATCCAGTTCTGTTGGCCCGGGTACGTTGCGGAAGTAGTGCTATATCCCGCCTCTTGTCTCTCACATGTGACCCAGTCCAAGACTCCAGTTGGGTGGGTTACTTACCTATGGTGGAGGGGATGGGGTAGGAGGTGATGATGAAACTGTATTCTGAAAAAGTGAAAGACAGGCTACGCTTTAAATAACATCTGACACCTAATCTGATACACCTTTCGGGACAACGACGAGGGTTTGTGAATGTGTGCGTGACTGTGCACATGTGGGCTGCTTCCGTGTTATTAATACATCAGGACTGTGACAGTTCCGAGGCATTGCTTTGAAACAGAGGAAGTATATGTATTGCACTTGGTGAGTGACAGATGAGGAATGTAGGGGAAAAAAATCATTCAAACTGACTTAGAAATTCACCCACGAAACCAACTGGGATGCAATTATGGGAAAGACAACAATTAAGGGGAGCTTCCAGGACCGCTAGCCAAGACCCCTATCGCTAAGTTGTCACAATTCTGTACTGCATCAATATATCACAAGGGGAATTTGGCTGCCTGGATCACAGGATGTGAGACACCAAGCAAAGGAAACACAGCATTTTATATGATTCTACAAAGGGCTAAGGCTGAAATGATTCACCCTGCCAATTGATAGATGAACAAGAACTGACAGGAACCCCTATGGAGGAGAACTTTAATGTAGAGAAAGTTCATGCAAATGTCGAACAACTACAAGATTTAAGATGCCTTCTTAAGTTTGTAACTTCCACTTAAACATTTCTGACTTGATTTTTCATGATGAAAATGATGTATCAACCCATTTCTAAAATATTCTAGTAATTATAATGTACGTAAAAAATACGAGTTACCTTTGAAGCAGTATCATGTCTGTCCCTGAGATATGGAGTCCTTTAAAGGCAGAGGTGTCAAACCAGTTCCGTGGAGGGACGAGTGTCTGTGGGTTTTCACTCTCACCTGGTACTAGCTTGTGACCAGTTGGTTAGGTCTACCCTCATCCGGTTGTTTAGGCCTGAGCTGGGAACCAATTTTCAGGAAGAATCTAAAACCTGCAGACACTCGGCTCTCTGTGGAACTGTTTTCACACACGTTTTTAGAAATGGCATCTTAAGACCTTGCGACTAGGTTCTTTCTGCGCAATATAGAACGTAACCGTTTTAATAGGTTAACCTGTGTTCAGCAATAAGATGGCAAATGCGTAGGAATTTCGAGGAATTAAAATATAATGTAATGACTAAAATGAGATTATCCTTATTTTACCATGTTCCATCCTAATGTATACTGTATTTATTCAGCGTAAATTAAAAATGATGTGATACTTTCATGAATTATTTTGTATTGATAAAGAACAAGATAAAAATAGCAATGCCACCAAAATAGGTCTAAAACATGCTCTATGGCACCAGTATTTATTTGTTTTCATCATTAACTTATGCTAAAGGCACTAATCTGAAAGTGGTGCACATTGCAAAAGATAATTATCAAAAACTTGGAAATTATAATGTTCCATCTGTATAATCAACATGAAGTATTTTTTAATCCTTCAGGAGGTTCAAATGCAGGACATCACCTAAACTACAATTATTTTTTCATCGTTCTGTCATTAGATTGCAGATATAACTTTCAACCACCAATTATAAAGGGGTTTGTGCTGATATAACTATATGGCATTCCATTTTATCTTCAATTTATGAGAAATCTGATATACTATATGCGTAAAAGAATCCCCTAATTGATTTGTCTCTGAACAACTTTATGTTAATAACAAAATTGTCCGATATGGTATCTCTATCTGTATGTATGTTGTTGTCACTCCTGGCCATCTTAAGACAAATGAACTAATTGCAAGTTACTCTGGATAAAAGCTTCTGCTTAATGACTATGTAAATGAAATTTTAGAAAATTAAGTCTCATAGTGAGATGAATAAAAGATGAAAACCCAGAAATAGCAGTGGCATGTTTAACATTTTCAGAGAGATATGGTTGCATTGTCCATTTAGTTAGCTAGGAGACGAGGCTGCATTCACTTGCAGCAGAATATTTTCAAGGGTAAAGTAAGCATCACAGTACCGAGGTGAGGGTGACGTTTAGGGTAAGGTAAGCATCACAGAACCGAAGTTAGGGTTACATCTAGGGTAAGGTAAGCATCACACTACCGAGGTTAGGGTTACATTTAGGGTAAGGTAAGCATCACAGTACCGAGGTGAGGATTACGTCTAGGGTAAGGTAAGCATCACAGTACCGAGGATAGGGTGAAGTTTAGGGTAAAGTAAGCATCACAGTACCGAGGTTAGGGTTACGTCTAGGGTAAGGTAAGCATCACAGTACCGAGGTTGGGGTGAAGTTTAGGGTAAAGTAAGCATCACAGTACCGAGGTTAGGGTTACGTTTAGGGTAAGGTAAGCATCACA
>JACXGJ010006244.1:0-35223 GCA_016801105.1 Esox niger
CCACTGACAGGTGAAGTGAATAACACTGATACACCAATCAGCCATAACATTATGACCACTGACAGGTGAAGTGAATAACACTGATACACCAATCAGCCATAACATTATGACCACTGACAGGTGAAGTGAATAACACTGATACACCAATCAGCCATAACATTATGACCACTGACAGGTGAAGTGAATAACACTGATACACTCATCAGCCATAACATTATGACCACTGACAGGTGAAGTGAATAACACTGATACACCAATCAGCCATAACATTATGACCACTGACAGGTGAAGTGAATAACACTGATACACTCATCAGCCACAACATTATGACCACTGACAGGTGAAGTGAATAACACTGATACACCAATCAGCCATAACATTATGACCACTGACAGGTGAAGCAAGGGAGCAAGTAAACTTTCAGTCCTATAAGCTGATGTGTTAGAAGCAGGAAAAATGGGCAAGCAATAAGGATCTGAGCAACTTTGACAAGGGCCAAACTGTGATGGCTAGAAAACTGGGTCAGAGCATCTCTAAAACTGCAGCCCTTGTGGGGTGTTCCCGGTCTGCAGTAGTCAGTACCTATCAAAAGCTGTCCAAGAAAAGTCTATGGCGACAGGGTCATGGGCTGCCAAGGCTCATTGATGAGCATGGGGATCCAAGGACGGCCCGTGTGGTCCGATCCAACAGACAAGCTTCTGTTGCTCCAATTGCTGAAAAGGTTATTGCTGGTTCTGATAGAAAGGTGTCAGAACCCTCAGTACATTGCAGTTTGTTGGCTATGATGCTGTGTAGCTACAGACCAGTCAGGCTGTCCGAGCTGACCCTTGTCCACTGCCGAAAGGCCTACAATGGACACATGAGCATCTGAACTGGACCACGGAGCAATGGAAGAAGGTGGCCTGGTCTGATCAATCATGATTGCTTTTACATCAGGTGGATGGCTGTGGGCGTGTGTTTCGCTTGCCTGGAGAACGCATGGTATCAGCGTGCACAATTGGAAGGAGGCAAGCCGGCAGAGGCAGTGTGATGCTTGTAAACCTTGGGTCCTGCCATTCATGTGGATGTTACATTGACATGTACCACCTACCTAAGCATTGTTGAAGACCATGTGCCCCCTGTCATGGCAACAGTGTTGCCTAATGTTATTAGCCTCTTTCAGCAGGATAATGCACCCTGCCACGAAGCAAAAATGGTTCAGGAATGGTTTGAGGAACACAACAATGAGTTCAAGGTGTTGACCTGGCCTCCAAATTCCCCAGATCTCAATCCAATTGAGCATCTGTTGGATGTGCTGGACTAACAGGTCGGATCCATGGAGGCCCCACCTCAGAAGTTACAGGACATGAAGGATCTGCTGCTAGCGTCTTGGTGCCAGGTACCACAGCACACCTTCAGAGGTCTAGTGGAGTCCATGGCTCGATGGGACGGGTCTGTTTTAGTGGCAAAAAGGGGACCTACACAATATTAGGCAGGTGGTCATATTGTTATGGCTGATCGAATATATATATATATATATATATATATATATATATATATATATATATATATATATATATATATATATACAGATATATACAGATATATACAGAATACAGATAAATATGGTAATACCAAATGTACTTTTTAGCTGAACAATTTGGCTTTGCCCTTAGAGATATGCAACAGGGACACTTCGTGGATCTCTTGCTTCAAAAACTCTTTAAAATATTACTGAAATATACAAGGCATATGTATATGCCCGAGAGCTGCGCAATTACTGAAATCATATTTATAGATAGGATATTCACATTATCAAATGAAGTCACACATCATATTTTTAGATACAACTTTCACATTATTGTCTTAACCATACTTTTGTTGTTGCCTCCTGTTTTTAAAACAAGAAGTGAAATCAGAGATGCTGGGTTGGTGTCCCAAATGAAATCCTGATCACCATGTATGGCACTCCTTTCTACCAGGGCTCTCATTTAGGACATGCTGTCCAGCATTTGTTTGCTGGGTTTTGTTGAATTGATTTCCAGCCAGGTTATCTGAGGTTGAAGGAGAGAAACCCTCTTACTCTGTAATGTACAGTATGGATGCAGCAACACATTTCAAACCATTCAGTGAGCAAAGGATTCCAACAAAACTGGACATTGACAAAACCCTAATTGTTATATTGTTATAGCTGTGGGGAAATCCCACACCAATTTTAAATTGTCAAGATTGCCAACAAGGCCCTCGCTTGCAGTTGTACTATCTGGTTATACAGATAGATGCACATCTCTTCCCCCAATGCAACACTCAGCACTCACACAAACACACACACCGGTTACCTCTTGATTTGTGAGATGAAACTCCCGTCTGAATCATCCATGGATGAAGTCCTGGACGCGCCGACCTTGTTACAAAATCCCCTCTGCCATTCGTTTGTTTTTTTTAGCTCAGGGAAGAGCCATTAGACGCGGATTTAATTAATCTTTTGAGCTCCAGTCATGAAGCACAACATAAAATGAATTGGTTCTCACAGCAACCTAATGTTAATGACTGGAATTCCATTGCTGCAGATGTTGTGGGTTTTCCCCACACAGCTTCTGATTGGCACACCAGCCACACTCGGATGGAGAAAGTTGACATTTTAATTATTTTGTCCACTGTATTTAGTAATTTCTTTGATAACTAAAGCCTAATCCCAGCCTTCCAAAGCCCCGCTTCTCCTACAGGATGAGTCAGCCCGGCAAAATTACCTTTAACTTGGCTGACACCACATTGTTACTTCTGTGGAGAAAAAATAAATGAGTCTTGGCACTCTGTTTAGCGTGACACACTGAGTGAGGTGTGTGTCAATAATGAACCGTCCAGCTACCTCATTATGATGCTTGTTGTTTTTCTGTGTCGATGTACTGTATGTCCAAGATACCAGAGTTATAAATACAGATGTTTTTATATCCAGAGTGTGATGCTCCCCCTCAGCAAACATACTCTGGAATGTGTCCAGTTTCATCCAGGACGAGCAGCTTGGGTGGGCCTTAGGGGGACGAGCACCTTGGGCGGGCCTTAGGGGGACAAGCATCTTGGGCGAGCCTTAGGGGGACGAGCATCTTGGGCGAGCCTTAGGGGGATGAACACCTTGGGCGGGCCTTAGGGGGACGAGCACCTTGGGCGGGCCTTAGGGGGACGAGCATCTTGGGCAGGCTTTAGGGGGATGAGCCTCTTGGGCGGGCCATAGTGGGACGAACACCTTGGGCGGGCCTTAGGTGGACGAACACCTTGGGCGGGCCTTAGGGGGACAAGCATCTTGGGCGAGCCTTAGGGGGACGAGCATCTTGGGCGAGCCTTAGGGGGATGAACACCCTGGGCGGGCCTTAGGGGGGTGAACACCTTGGGCGGGCCTTAGGGGGACGAGCATCTTGGGCGAGCCTTAGGGGGGTGAACACCTTAAGGGGGCCTTAGGGGGGCAAGCATCTTGGGCGGGCCTTAGGAGGACAAGCACATTTGGCGGGCCTTAAGGGGAGCAGCATCTTGGGCGGGCCTTAGGGGGACGAGCAACGCCACGGCCCTCTGTCTCATCATGCGTCACGGACGTATACGAAGTTGTCCGGCCCAGGATGTCATGTCATTCTCTTCTTTTGGCTGGAGCGCATCAGATGAGTGAGTTACAGATGCTCACTGGGGCGAGGGAACGTATGCCACTGGCTAACTGAAGAACAGCTGGATTTGTTTTTAAACGGAAGTGCAAAGGTACAGTTCTTTATTGGGGTGGTTCGTTTGACAGTCCTATGTATGGTAGCGCTCATCACATCAAAGCTGCTGTCTCTGGGGCGCATGTACCACTGCAGCATGAGTTGCAAAACAGGCCGCTGCACTGCATTCAGCTAAAAAACTCTGAAATTACTCTCAATGGCATGAAACAGGTCTGCATTTCTTTACCAATAACAAACATGAGCAAATGTAATGTACGGGCAAATGCGTCCACAAATAGCAGGTTCTGCGACAGAAACCAGCCCCTCTGTGGAAATCAACTGCCAGTCTAACTGATTGGTTCCGGCGTCGGCCCTGGCCTCATTCGCTCAGCGTGCCATATTATTCGTTGCCCTTTGTTTTCGCATTGGCATTAACGCATTAGATATGATCCCAATCCTAGCTCTGAGATGGTTGAATATACGAATAAGTAGGTTGTGCTGATTTATTGAAACACTGCGCCTCGTCTAGTGAAGAAACTCTGCGGCTGGTCACTGGAACGATGGCGTCACCCTTCGGACTCCATCTTAATGCACCTTTGCCAGTGGCTCCAGCGGCCTAGTGAGCGCACAGTATTTCCAGGAGATATTACGAAGAATGAATCATTTAACATGCAGGCTTGGACAATGTGGCATTGCCTCTGGGTCTTATTACTCCGAATGGACTGCGGAGGAAAAAGGCAAGAGGATGGAGAGTGAACACGGCTGAACAGTCTATATTTTTGCCTCCCTTTCCGGCTCTAACCGCCATGTGTTGAAGCCTTATTGAAGGCCAAACGGAAGGCAGCAGAGAATGGCTTTTGCCATATTGGCATTTGCCAGGACAGCTGGCTGGTGGTTTATTTAATTGGAAAACAGCGGAAATCTTTTTGCAACTGATGTTTTACCCAGAGAGCCTGACTGAATTACGGCAGCATTCAACCAAACTTGCGATGTAGTCCAGAGGAAGACATCAACATGTTCCCTGACTACAAACTTACATTTCATATAGAAAAAAGTTTAGTTTCAGATCAATATTCAAGTATACAAAGTTAGTTTGTGTTGATCTGTTCTGGTTAAAGCATCATTGATTGTTTTTGGCCACAAGCAACAAAGCGTTTGAAGACTACACATATAAGCTTTTAAACTTGTGTTCGTGGATTTTACAGCTGTTTGTCCTAGAGCTGGGAAAATAAACAGAAAATTGTCAACACCCACTGACGTGAGTCAGTTTGGATGCACCCCTTCCCCCGCAAGGTAAGAAAAGACAGAAACAACAGAGTTAAAATGGGGGGGGGCAGGGAGGTGCTGTTTTATTCCAACCTGCACAACTGAAACAGTCCGGACATCATTTTAACAACATGCCAGTCGCCTCAAGTTGTACTCATTTCTTTCACATCATTCCTAAAACAGTCCCTCCTGGACATGGTTGGAGTTGGTTGGCACACAAGACCCCTGACCTTATGGCACTCTGTGCCTTGTGGGGACTGAGCATATATTCTTACTTTCAGCAATGACCCGAGGATTTCGTGTTAACTGCCTGCTTTGATAATGGACAGAATCAAGGGCCAAATGTCTGCCTTGGTGAGAGACAGAATGACAGCCTTGGTCAGGGGCAGAACGACAGCCTTGGTTAGGGGAAGAATGACTGCCTTGCTCAAGGGCAGAATGACGACCTTGGTCAGAGAGAATGATTGGCTTGCTTCGGGATAGAATGGCAGTTTTTTCCCACTTGCCAGCCAAGGGACGCTAGAGGATACTATCTGGTTGCTTATACAGGAAAGATGCTTTTACCATGAAGCTACACCATCAAATTTGCTTATTCTCAAGCTTACTAAAACTTGTATACAGCTTAATGTAAATGAAACTTTATAAAAGAACATTGCCTAATTAAGTCTAAAACAAACAGCACTTATATTTGCGTTTATAAATGTATGTATTGCAGATCCCAACTCCATTTCTTTCCTCTTTGAGCAGTCTGGCAGATGACAAACATCTTCTGTTTTCAATTTACACGGTAATTCTGACACAGAGACCAGAGACGTCTCCCAGTTCAACGTGGTCTCAGGGGAATACGTAGATTATTTTACGTAAATCCATGGAACCAGATTACAATGCGCTACCAAAACGTATAATACATTACGAATTGGTTAAAACGGAACACATCTTACAAACTCAATTAAAATGTATAATATGTAAGAATGCTGTTAAAACATATAATATAAGATGAACGACAAACATATTTTTTACAAATGGTATGAAAACGTATCATTCATTACAAATGTTCACAAAATGGACAAGCCGTGTTTTGAACCAGCAACATTTGGGTCTGCAGACTAGAACCCTACCCACTGCTCTACAGAGGATTTATGAATAGCCCAAGACGATTAATGACCTTACCAAGGTCGCTATATTATGTAAAAAAAATCATTTTAACATTACAGTTAGGTTAATGTTAGGTACTGTATCACAGTACTGGGGTTAAGATTCGATATCACAGGACTTGGGTTAAGGTTAGGGTTAGGGTTAAGGTTTGGGGTAAGGTTAGAAAATGAAAAAGGTTAGGTTAGGGTTAGGTATAACAGCACTAAGATTAGGTCTACGGTTTGGGTTACGGTTAGGGTAAGAAAGAAAATCACTTGTAAGATATTGATGCTGAAACACCACTACACTCCTTCTCAGACAGGAAGTTGCTGTTTGCAGCTGTGTGTAAAGCGCCTCTCAGCAGAGCGGAAGGACCCAGATTTGAAAAACACTGTGCTGTTTTTTTCTCTAACATAACTTTGCCTAACGTAATATATCTTAGGATTTCGTCTGTCAAAGATTTACGTAAAATAGTCTGTGTGGTCCCCTGAGACCGGGTTGCCTAGTCAGGTGTATGTCCTTGTACAAAGTTATGTGATGTAGTTTGGGATTTTCCACAAATTCCTTGCATGTGTTTTTTTGTCAGATCCCAACACTGTGGGGAAATCGACAGGGAATCAATGCCCCCCCCCAGTAAGGAGAGGAGAAGGGGGAGAAATCAACAGCCATGAGCCCATGGGAGGAACCTCAGGAGACATGATTGATGGATTCCGTGTTGCCCGCCTCCGTTAATTTATGTCCCATTGCTTCATGGATCTGTAATTATCTTGTATTGAATGGCTGCAGTTTCCCTGGGACTCGCTGGCCTCTCACAAGTCCTTTGTGAGGTCACCCAAGTCTGACGGTTTCCCAAGACACCCGGGCTGAGTCGGTCGGTGAAGGGGAGTGGAGGAAAATAAGAAAAGCAAAGCCGCTCTGAAACGGCTGTGTGCCTACGTGGTGCGTTCCGGTTGCAGAGCGTGTTTCTCACTTCCTGACCCGTTGGAAGACGGTGGAGAAACCTAGACCTGTCTCAGTTCAACACTTCTACTGGCATTCACTTTCACAGGAGTATTTACAGGAGTATTTACAGTAATATTTACAGTAATATTTACAGGAGTATATACAGTAATATAAACAGGAGTATTTATAGTAATATTTACAGGAGTATTTACAGTAATATTTACAGTAATATTTACAGACATTTTCAGTTAAGTCAAAAGTTTGGACACAGCTGGTGCCTTACACTGGGTGTAATACGCTTGTATGGCACTGGAATTTTTCCCTAAATCAAGAGTCCCCCGCAATGTGATCCGTGATAGACTGGCCGTTGGCATGGCTCTCACCACCCCCCCCCCCACCACCACCCCCGTGCCTCTATCGTCTTCCTCCTTCGCCCCGGGGGAGAGGCACCTTAATTATAAGCTATTGCAGATGATGGGTAGGGTTGGGGAGAACAGGAGAGTTGGGTGCAGTGGCCCCAGTCCCACAGAGCGTGTTCTCTGGTCTCCTCTGCTCCCCCACACTACACTCCCCGCTAAATCCATCGCTCATTAAAAAATAATTTGCCTCATTTGCATTTTTATCTTGTTATCTTTCGCGCCACTCGATAAGGTAGAGTGTGTGAGAGGACAATCTCTTTTTTACTTTGTTTTGTGCGATGGGGCAAAAAATGAAGTTGGGAGAGTCAAAGTCGTGACGAAATGAAATAAAACTGGCTTTTTGTTTTGGTTATGCTTTTCTAATGTTTTATGATATCATAGGTATCTCTTATCTTAGGTTTATGAACCCCTCTCGCCTTCCCACCCCCACACACCATGAAAAACTTTATCTTCATTGCATTTTTCTTATTATTTGCGGTAATACACATCCCTTTTTAATCATCTTTCAATGACATGGTTGTTTGTACTTCATATTCCGTTACCTTGGGCGCCCGGTTTGATGTTGATGTCTCCACGGTCTAACAGAGAGCACTCAAAAGTGCCCTTAAAAATAATTCCCTAGATTTGCACGCAGCAATCGGCCAAACAGTACCTCTCAGTAAGGTCAAATAATGTGATCAGGTATTATTATGCACAATACTATATCTAAAAGACTTAGACTCTGTCAGAAATGCCAATCCGCTTCTACTATTCCTGATGTGATTATTCCGGATTATGGCCTTTCCTAATGCAACCCGTCCTCAGCTTATCCGGGAGAACAGAAGATCAATACGTGTCCTCCAGTGCACACCTGGCCAAGCAATGACACCACAAAACATGCCCAGCCAGGAAGTGTTTGCATTAGGGTTTGCAACCCAGTCCAACATCCACCCAATCCAGACTGTGTGGCACCAAGCCCATTTGCACCACTCTCTACGGGATCCATAACTCCAGCCACTATGGCGCGGCTGTTTTGAGAGGCAGTGACTTAGACCACTGCACCACTCCGAGGGGTTGTGCACAGCACAAAAGTTTACAATCAAGAAAAAAACATCACTCGCTCAGAATCAACAAATAAACCAAGGCTTACACCTGAGAAGCTATGTCTCTTCCACTCCGGAAAGATAAAGCTCTTCACATTATCATGACAATGCCTCAGAACCTAAATCAACCAACAATAAAATATTTATGAGCCAACGCCTGTCAGACGAGTTTCGCAATTTGAGGAAGATTCTAAACAACAGCTGTGAGAGGGTGGGAAAAAACAAGCTTCAAAGCTCATCCAAACCCTACTGACAGAGGCACAGTACCCGTTCTATTGATGTGTTGCAGTAATCCAAATAACAAATTAAACATGTCAAGGATATGGCTTTGTTAAGGCATTATCCCGTCTTGACGAGCCTGGCGAACTGTGCTTCGCAGTCGGAAATGGAGTCTTGTAAGTACGCTGGCTGTAATCAAAACAATTCCTCTCACAGGGGTAGCTGGTGAGTCTGAAGGGCCATAGGAATGACGTTGAGTTATTCTGCTGAACGCTGTGAAGATTACTGCTTAACTGCGTTGCCTTTCACATCTGGATCACATCCTTAACAGAGTCAAGTCGGAAACCTGTCTGTATAAACGGTGACACATTCAGCTCAAATACATTAATTAAATTGTAGAAAGGCTAAATGTGATATCCTAATCCGAGCACAACTGGTTGTTCAGTCAACCCTGCATGACAGTTCAGATTAGAAAAAATAAGTGATTTTAAATTCCTAGCGCCATCATTTTGTAATTCACATGTGGGTTGTTTATTTACTCTTTTCATGTACAAGTGGCTCTTTCCCACAGTGCATTTGAAATGGCATTTTTCACCAAATGATATCTGGAAAAATACGTAACGCTTGGCAGAGTGGTCACACTACATTTCCCCCTCAGGGAACCTCGCGCGACAACATCACCTCAAAGCAGGCGCTCCTGTTGCGTACAGTCGGAAGGGTTTGTTTGCCTTAACGTCTGACAGACATGTCAGGCCACCCCCAATGATGTCTGATAGCCTTTATTAACCTTCTTATTAATCCAGCGTGGTTTTGTTTCCGAGCTCCGCCGGTGCCAGGGGGAATTTAACCGGCGCTGCATCCCAACGTCCGCTCGCGATATGAGTTGGTTTTAAGCCTCATTGATATTCTGAGCAGCGGAGAGGCGGGGAGGGGAGGACGGCAGTGATGGGGAGGATGCCATTTGTTACGCGTGTCATTTTCCCCCGGCCCGGACCTGATGTGCATTATAACCTTGTCCCGTGGGACACCATCCAGCTCCACACACACACACACACACAGTACTCTCCCCTTCACATGCAACCTCGCCAGCCTTGGGGCGGTGTGCCCCTTCAGTGAAATGAGATTGGGAATGGGACGGGGCAAGACAATTGAATGATGTCGTTTCCCACACTAAGGGATTACGCCTGTAATCCCTCGGAATTGTAACTGTAGACCAGGTGAGGAGGTTCAACACATCACATTAGGTTTGAATTAAGATATACTGGGAGACGGTCATTATTCATTTTCACCAGACCCGGATTTCCGACCGGGGAGTATTATAGAACATGATGTGACCTTTGGGGCGCTCCCCAACTGATTTGCGCTATCCTTCCAATCAATGGGGATTACAGTGGCTCAGGGAGTTAGGCAAAATGGGGAGACGATATCACTAAGGGGTTGCGGGGTTGAATCCAGAGTCTTAGGGAATGATTGGTGTATGAGTCTGTTGAAGTAAGCCCATAAGACATTCACGACCTGTACAATAGTCTGGGAAAATCAATGGGTAATTTAAAAATGACTGAAGAGTACCTTTTTAGTATTAAGTCTGTACTTATCCCTTTAATTACTACAGTAAACAGCGGCGCATTAAACCTGCCTGACGTGTGCCAAACCCATTTTCTGTACGCCGTAAGAAAAGCAGCTTGATGCGCGAGTTCAAGTGTGGACAGGACGCTAATCCATCCCTGGGCTTCAGACACAATCTGTGGCCTGTGATGAGCCCATCCTCCCTGAGATTGTACATTCTGAAGTTGGATCACTGGCTGAGTTGTAACAGAGACAAAGAAAATGGCACCCAGGGCGTCTCCCCCTGCCAGTTAGCGTTAATAAGGAGTTCGGGAGGTCGCCGTCTTGCTCATTCACACCCGACTCCGAAGACGCGTCTGTTTTGCGTTCGCACCAGGACCGGATATCTGCCCCCGGATCAACTGGCAGAACAGAGCGCAACCAGGGGTTGGCGGCGCGTGACTTCACTGTTGATTGTAATGCCAGGTGTTGGTGTTGATGGAGACGCGTGCCTCGTTGCAACAGAGCACACGCCGTCAGGGGTAGATGGGAGCTGCACACCTCTAATGAGTACGCCGAAACCTTACCGACCACCTCGGGACGCATCGAGCGGAACCGGATGCCTGTTGGGAAGACGGTGTGATTACTGGAAAGCAGTAAGTGATTAAAGTAAGTGATTAAAAGTTTTTTTGTTCAGTCTCGCTCAGTAACAATGGGTGTTTGCTCACCGCTTTTTTCACACACAATCAACTAATCCTCTGTTTGTTTTTCAGCCTATCAGTTTAGTACCACCGGCTTTCAGTATAACTTGGTGTAGCATAAAGCGGACAGACGGAGCTGAATGCTCTACTCTTGCATTGTGTACTGGTCGTATGGTAACAGTGTTGGTTTCCCTTCTCCCTGTACTGGTCATATGGTAACAGTGTTGGTTTCCCTTCTCCCTGTACTGGTCATATGGTAACAGTGTTGGTTTCCCTTCTCCCTGTACTGGTCATATGGTAACAGTGTTGGTTTCCCTACTCCCTGTACTGGTCATATTGTAACAGTGTTGGTTTCCCTACTCCCTGTACTGGTCATATGGTAACAATGTTGGTTTCCCTACTCCCTGTACTGGTCATATGGTAACAGTGTTGGTTTCCCTACTCCCTGTACTGGTCATATGGTAACAGTGTTGGTTTCCCTTCTCCCTAGTTCCTAGTTCCCTAGTTCCTCTCCTAAGCCAAATTCTGAAGCCCACTACAGAAGAAACACTCAAGTGAGTCTTAGTGAGACCTGTTTCCGTCGTCTCTCAGGGGTGCAACCAAGTGCTCTGTCAGGTCAATGCGGTCCGTGTCACTAGCCTGGCCATGTTCAACCTGTAAATGGATTCCTTTTAGAGGCCTTCGAATGATTGGTCACAAATAAAATAAACATTTGGCGTGAAGCCAGCTTTTGGAACAGCGTTTGCCAGACCGGCCGTGAGAGGATGAGGAAATGAGAGTCAGTGGAGCCGTCTGAAGATCTTTTTCGCTGGCAACATCCTCAATCAACGCTTTAATGTAGAGACGCTCTCCAAGACGGGGGCTGTAGGGACACAGGTATTTGGCCGGGGAAAGAAAACCCAGCATTACCAGCATAACAACTGTTGTAGTGATTGATTGTTTGATCGTCCAAGAGAGGTTTGGGTCATCAAGTGAAAATCATGGGAACCTTTCTGTAGTCCAACTGAATGACAAGAGTGGACAAGTCCTGTGGGACAATTGTCTCTTGTGCTGCTCATGTTTGCCATAAAGACATTTGTCAGACAAATTGAGATTTCCTGGGGGAGGGGCACACCCCATTACCAAGGCTCAATAGGAAAGAGCATTTGGCTGAGTTTGTACTAACGTACCCCAGTCAAGAGCTTTGTATACATCTAATCAGTATTTTTGCCAATTGGATTATAGTCTCACGAGGCCACACCTCCAATCTCATCTGTCCTTCTTCGAGGTCTGGAAACTTATAACGAAAAGTGGCCTCTGACTCTCAGCGGGCAAATTTTCTGTTGGATCTAGGTATCAAATAAACCTCCACTGATAGGCTTGTTGAAGGCGGGCTTTTTATGGTTCACTATTTCTTTGAACTGGATAAACACATTTCCTGAAGGTTTTAGTTCCTACCCAGGTTGCAACATATCAGAAAAGAAGCAAAGATTGAGCAAAATAGTAATTCTGTTTTGGAAGACCTGTGCTATCTTCATAAGATTGAGTCAATGAAGCCACTATAACTGCTCTGCTTAAATTAGGTTAAAAAAAAATATATTGTCCTTCAGGCTATGGTAAAAGTTTAATTTATCAAGCATGACCGACAGTCTGTGATTTATTGAAACTGAAAACAAACAGGTCAGTGATACGTGTGGTTAATACTCTGATTTCAATAATCGTGGTTCAGGTTTGTGTTCTGAACGCAAAAGGAATCGCAGCAGCGTAAGCAGGTCAAAATGAGCTGGAGGACCAGAGAATTTGACAGGCGAAAATCTTTTGGTATATCTGGGTCGCAATGATGATGATTTACCTAGAAAAAGTTATGTTTGTTTCTCAAAGACTGGAATGGTGCACCACAAATGCAACAAAGAACCCCACAGATTGTGATAGGGTTTTATTTGGCGATTTTTCTGCTATATTCACTTAGCTAGCTACTTTTGCACTGAATGCAATTATCTAGTGAACACCTGTTTAAGCAGCGTTGCCAGGTTATACAAAAAGCCCAAAATGCCTTAAAACCAGCCCAACTTTTGTTGGTCGTGAAATGAGCCAATTTCGAATTGGTCCTGAAATGAGCTGCCTGAGTAGACTGAGTCTGATATTATTGAAAACAAAGACACTTAAGGCAGACCCGAAAGACATGAACAAATCACGGTGGTCACGGTACGGACTAATGCCGTTGTGAACGGGGTGGCCTTGCACCGCTATTTGATTGGTAGTGGCCTTGGACTTTGCGTGAAGACATTCCCAGGGCACAACAATGCAAATACCACATATCTGAGGACACGCTATTTCCATCATAGAGCATGACTTTCGACCGGGTCCCTATGGGCTCCAGTGAACTAGCGAGGGAACAGTGTGTCATTTGGAACGTGCCCCGACCGAGGACTTCCCCTGCGTGCGATAAGAAAGCGGGTGTAGTGATTACGGGAAGTCGTCTGTTTCTCCACTATCTCCTGGAACCACTGAGGTTTTACACTTAATCAGAAATTGTACATGCTCCCTCCGAATGTGAAGTAGTGTGCTATTGATAATCTGTAAATTACAAAGACCAAATTATATTGAGTTTTCTTCGATTTATCTCTGAAAATGTAACGTAATGTTAGCAAGCCCTCCCAGGGGTGTGATAGGCCACAGCTCACAGGATTATGCAACTCCGCCCATTACCATGCATCAGCCAATCGAATAAGAATTAGATTAGATCATCAGCCAATTAGATCCCTAGCCCTAGAATAGACAGCCAATAAGCAGCTAGCCATGCAGTCATCTAGATGGATTGAATAGATGTAACTCACCCATTCGCTCCAGAAACCAAGTCTGAATGGAGCATCATTGTGTCTCTTTTTGTTTCTTTTCCTGTAAGGTTAGCTACAATGTCAGTCTCTCTCTCACGCTCGCCCTATTCCCTCCCACCGTGGGGTGTCTTGGGGCTAAGGCCTTTTTAGGCATGCCCCCCATGTCTACAGATGCTTTGTTATGTAAGTAATGTAATTTAAGAAAAGGTCTTGTGTAATGTTATAATCGCTTTTACAATGTTAATTAAATATTTAATTGACAGACAACTGCCGTCAATTAATTGCTGAATATGGTCGCATATCTGCAGTTCCTTATTTAATCCTTGGAGTCAGGTTACTTTTTAATGGACTTAGTTCATTAATTTACATGGTGTAACACAGATCACTGACTGTAGTTTTACATGTAAATGAAGGACTACTGCACTGCAGTAGTTGAATTTAAAACTACCAATGCTATCAGAAATACACAAACCAAGAAAACAGGATATTCTGTAAACAAATGGAACAAAACCAGTGTTCCGATGGAACCTTTTAAGGTTAGAGGGACCGTATGAGGCAAATACCAAAAAATAATAATCACTGAATGTGTAATAGGTTGTTTGAATGCATTTTCATCCTGCGTTGTGTGAACCATCTTAATTATCCCACTATAGAAGGCCAAAGGAAACCTTTTGTGTGCAACAAGCCAAGTCCCTAAAGGCGTTTTCTAAACCAGCTCTGGCTCTGTAACAATGACGGGATATAAAAATTAAAATACTCCCATTGTGTCTTGTTTCAACGCACCATGTGCTTTACACACTCTGGAGACAATCACATACAAATGCATATTCCTTTCATAACCTTATCTCTATGGCAGCAGATTACTGTGAAAGTAGACCAAAATAAGAGCATGTAAACACAACGTGCCATTAATCGAACCCACTATCCTGGCACTCGTGTTGTCCTTGGGATTCCAAAAAGCCCCTGTTATATGCAATGTTTCCAACAATTTTTTTCATTGCTCTCACAACCTTTTCTCATTGCAGCAACACCAAGCAGGCTCGGGAGAGTTGAAGATCACGGCATGACATATCTTAGACAACCTGCCAGCCAGTCTGCGTCATACTACTTTCCTTCGCTTTGTTTGCTAAACCAGGAAGTAAGTTTAGCCAACATGTGGAAAGAGGAACTCGCCTGAGGATGTCATGTGTATTCTCGAGTGCAATGAATTAATGAAATCCCCTGGGACATTGGCTTCCCAACCTGAGGCAATGCTGTCTTCTAGCCATTTCCCCATAAAACTCTCAGTCACAACCTAGCAAATTGCAATATCCTTTAAGCATGGTTCATAGTCCAGACACACAGAGACACAACATTGTTGTCCCCTAGTAGCATTCCCATGTAACTCTCAACCAACTATCTGTGAGGGGGGGGCATAGTCGGAATGGGTCTTGCTTTCCCCCGGACCTGATGGGTGTTTCATTAAAGAAAAGGATACTGGAAGGGGAGGAGTAATCAAGAACAGAAAAACCAATCGCTGTGACCCCGGGAATCATCAGTGCCCCTATGGCTCCAACCCCGACTGCCTTTTCTGCGTACGGGGTTCCCGTACCGGGTTGCCAGGTTGGTGGGGTGACGTAGCCTGGGGTCCTCTTTCTGTCTTCCGTTGACGACGCTTCCTCTTCCGCAGCGCCGCGTGAAGCCGCGGCAGAGGCGCGTTCGCACTGCAGCAGGTACTGCCAAGTACTCCGTGGATGTGAAAGAAGTGTGAAAAAACAGAACAGCTTGGGGAGATACGCATCAGGAAACATATCTGTTTTTCAAACTTCGCCAAATCTTCAGGAGGTGGCTTCAACAAGGCGAAGCCATGAGCGTCAATTAAAGATTGCGAAAGTGGGAGGGGAGTTATCTTTTTTCATATCAGCATCGTGACCTGCTTCCTGCTGGTAGTTAGCCTCTGAAACTAGGCATGGTGGGTCCCGGTGGTCCCTGGATAGTGAAGGGGGACATTGCTCTGCATGTGGTACTGTCTATCTGGGTGGGACTGGACTGAATGGGACTGTAGGGTCAGTAACTCTGTGCCAATTTGCAATCTCCCCGGCAAACCAACATGGCTACCTTATCAGTTTCCCATTGGGTCGTTCAATAGGTCATTCTTATCATCACCGGTTTCTCATCCTGTTAATACTCCTTAGGTTTTGACAAAAAATCTAAATTTGAAACTTATATGAGTTTATTTTTTACTGAATCAGTACAAGGACTCCCTAAATATGTCAGTATTTTTCTTTCTCTTTGTTTGGTAGTAAATATGACTCTATTAAGCTTACAGAGCATAACTTTTGTAAGTCTGAGTAAGGGTATTGTGGATTGATGATTCAAATTTAAATCAGGTAACATTGGTTTCATTTTGTGAAGAGTGAAACAGCACACATCACTTTTTCAGGTATAATAAAATGTGTCCCTTGTCAGCGGAAATGTTTCTCTGTGTTTTCAAACAAAATACCAATGTCTTAACTTTTCCGTGTACTTTTCTTTCACGCCACGCATTCGAATGAGGTGTGAATGAGATTCGATTTCTGAGCACTATCCCTCAATAAACGCTGTTGTGGCACATCTGTGTTTTCATAATATGCCACAATAAGTCAAGGCGTGTTCAACAAGAAACACTTTACTGTTTAATTTTGTCATATTTTTTCTTCCGCTCCTCTCAACTCCCATAATACTCACACATATTACCGTGACACGTTTTACTGTGCTCCAGCACAAGAGCCTACGTAGGTGCGCGCGCCTTGGGGTTATGGCGGTGAGCAGCGGCGTGATGTCTCACACGAGGCAGATTTTATGACCCTGCCAGAGCGAAGGATGTCCAGGGCATTATTTTCTGTCACCTTGAGCCGTGTTTTCTGTCTATCTCCCTGGTTCCCACGGGAACATTAAATGTCAGTCTAATGACTTGTGCCAAGCTTTGCGTCGTCGTCATTAACACATAAACACATACGGAGATCGAGGCGATTTTTTCTAAAGCTTTTTGCCGCACTCAGACACTGCCATTTTCAGGCATTTTTACGCCATTCATAGGAAGAGAAAATCCAGGGGAAAAGTCTGGCTCACCATCTTTAGTCTTATCGGAGATGTTTCAATGTGTCTGTTCAAAGGGCTATGCTTTACATTTGTACGTTGTCATTATTTTACTTTAAATTATTATACCGATGATTATTTCTGATGTGATCATAGTTTACTCTGTAACTCTGTGTGAGATTGTGAAAGCGGAGTTTCGACAATGTAAAAATCTCAAGGAGCGTCCTTCAGCATTTTGCCTGTAAACAACATGACTTGTAAGGAAACAATAGCAACAAACCAACATATCCAACAAAAAAAGATAGCTCAAATACCTGTGAACTGCCGCCACCCACGCAATACCACACACAATAAACAAGGTTGCTTTCTCATGACCCTGGACAAATTCCAACCGGGTATAATTCAGAGTTACTCAGAACTTACACGTTCTTTTATCGTTCTCATGTCCATTATCTCTCAGCACGAGAACCATTAATATCATAAATATGATAGTAATGGTTGTGCAGTAAACTTGTTGTAAATCATATAATATTTTTCAAACATGCTGCATGATAATTCGTATCTCTACGCCTTCTATTTCGGGGGACAAAATAATATAAACACCACACGTAAAAGGACTGTTACTTTAGTAACTTAACCACATTTACAAATGCAGCTTTACAGGTCACATTAGGTTGATTGTCTATTAGCAGTAAATACGTGTCAGCTATAAAAGAGGTCCGACAATGAGCACATTGATGTTTCAGTTTTCAAAGCAACATGACACAAAGTTATTTAAGGTTTTAACGGGAACTGTATATTCATGACAGAATTTGACTAACATAGACATGGCATCGGCAAAGAAGAACAGTGAGCCTGCATCTCCATGCAAAACCCCGCCTGTGAAGCCCCAGCGCAGCACGGCAATGTGCAAAGACATTACTTTGTCACTTGACGCCCAGCTGTCCGCGATTGATGCAGGATTTGTCAGTCAAAAGCTCACGAAACGAGCGGCAAGGAACGTCGTACGTTTCGCCGGTGAGTCTGACAGCCCCTGAGGCGCTCCTCATTGAGTCCCGCTGAGTGGCTCTGCCCCACTCCCTGATTCAGCTCAATCACACGTCGTTAGATCAAGTTCAAGTTCACTCCCATCATTCCTTGTTTCCAGGAGCCTGGACATGAACCCCATTGAACATCTGTGGGGAATTTTGAAGATCACAGTTCACAAACGTTCCCTATCCAATTCATCTGCGAGAAAGATGTTTGAGAATCTCTGAAGGATGTGGAGACATTTTGAACGAAGCCATCAATGCCTTGATAACTTTCAACAAACATAATAACAGACTGTAATACTACATAGCTGTCCTTCATTCAAGTATCATGTGTCTTGAATACCACAGCTTGGTGCCAAATCCAGTGCCACGTTGTCTCAATGAAATGCGCCACTTATTGAAATCCCTCGGCGTGGGCCAATGCTCTTGGAGGTGTCAAACAGCTCCGGTCTCATATGAAGGGAAACCTTTTCCGTTTCCATCACAGGCACGCTGTGCTTTAACCCCTTATGGCAGTGACCACACTGTCAGACAAGCACACTCTGAGTGATGAGTCCACCTTAATGATACAATGGATATTGGCGATGACCAATGACCCCGAGAGGCTTTAACACCATCAGCCCAGCGGCGGAGTTACGGTAAGTGTTTTCACTCACCCGCCGGCATCATGCCGGCACTGTAAACAAACACCTCATCGCCTCCACACCTTCGGAGCTCATACTATAGATAATGAAGTGTCTTGAGGTTAAAGGAGTCAAACGGTAGGATCAACTGAAGTGACTCTTCGTGGTGATTGAGAGTTAAAGGGGGAGGGGGGGAGGGCGGAGCACGGGTGGGGGGTGCAGTAGATGGGGAGGAAGTGTTGCTATGACATCCAGTCAAGGTGTATTGAATGGAGGCTGCTTTGATCTGCAAGGTCATTGTGGCACCACTCATTAATTTGGCTTTTTATTTGCCTCGGAGGCCCAAACCTCTCCAACGACATTAGCATGTTCGTGTGTGTGTGTGTGTGTGTGTGTGTGTGTGTGTGTGTGTGTGTGTGTGTGTGTGTGTGTGTGTGTGCGTGTGTGTGTGAGTGTGCATGCGTGCGTGCATGGCTTAAACAGGGGTACATTTTCTTAGATGAAGTCACCAGTGAAGACGTGACATTTTGTAAAATGTACCTAGCATTCAAATTTAGATTTTATCATCAATCATACTTTGGTGCTGGAGTATGAATCAAACACAGTGCTGCGATTTGTGCCTTTATAAATGCAGTATTTCTATAGACCTATGAGCCAAAGCAATGTGCCTATTTTAGGGTGCCCCAGAAATACTTCACAAACATTGAGGTCTAATTTTTCACTGAACATTAGGAGCTGGAAATCTAGTGTTTATGACAGAAACACAAACAAGTTTCCTCTCATGTTGTTTCTTTTATTATAGTGGCTGTAGGGGATCCTAAATGAATCGGTCCTTTTGACGACTGTTGGAACATCTGATGCTTTTCTCTATAAATAAATGGCCATTAAAACCAACTACTCTTTCTGTTTGTTTCAACTTCCTGGAGGTGCTATTCTTCTGAGTCGGTGCTCCTTGGAAAAATGAGCACTCACTAAGCGTTATGTCTAAGCAAAGTGGAGGTGTACTGTTTGTTCTTCTCAAACAAATTATAATGGCTTTGTTTAAAATATACATTACCTCTTTTAATTATTAATGAAAGAGTTCATGTCATGTCTGTAACTAATCTAATAAAGCCCAATAAAATATACATTTCTTGTTCTTGTTTTTGCTTTTGAGTTGTCCCTATAAAAATAAGATGAATATTAATATTTTTTATTTTCTTTTACTTTAAACGTTATTGTGCAGAGCCGTGGTGCTCGTTTAATTCTGCAGTCTTTTCTGACCGGATACAAATCCGGACCCAGGCCGGAACAACGTGTTTCCATATAAGAAAATGACAGTTATTATATCAATTTGAACCATAATAGGAGCTTAAAATCTCCTGCCATAGACTTGCAATTGGGTTAAGTGCCTTTCTCAAGGTCACAGGTACTTTTTTCTATTTGCCACTTGGGAATTTGAACCAGCAACCTTTAGGTTATCGGCCTTAACACTTTCTGCGTCCCCGTCCGTTCGTGCGTCAAGATCAGTTGTGACGTTCAGTGAGAGACAGTTCACTGGTGTGATAGCCAAACCACATACAGGAGACACAAGAGCCTGCATCTCCCTGCAAAACCCAGCCTGTAAAGCCCCAGCGCAGAACCGCATAATGCAACAACAGAAATGTGTCACGTGACGCCAGCCGTCTGCGATTGATGCGAGGTTTGCCAGTCCAATGAACACGAAACGAGCGGCAAGGAACCTCGTACGTTTCGCCGGTGATTCTGACAGCCCCTGAGGCGCTCTGCCCTCGTACTCATTCTGTCCCGCGGAGTGGCTTTGCCCCACTCCGTGATTCATTTGTTTCCCGTCCAATCACACATCGTTAGGTCAAGATCACTCCCATCGCACCTCGTTACCGCAAGAAACAAGTGCTGACGACCAAATGCTACACTGTATTCTTCACAGTGCACTACTTTTAATGGGCCCCTGTAGATAGGAGCGGAATGGATGCATGCGTCTCCATATTCCTGTTATGTTGCAGAATCATCTGGGAGAATTTGCTAGTGAGTGAGATCAAATGATTGCTGGACTCTTTCCAGGTCAGTATTCCTGCAGTAGAATGTCTGGGGTGTTAGTTAGTGGACTGGAAGGACTGGGTTCATATGTTTTGAATCGGCTTAGATGGTATGATGGTTTCCTGACACGATGATTGACAGGTATGACCCCCATTCTATTAGATATTCATTACATCATTAAATTGCAAATGTTTCATTTAAAAACAAAACTGAAAGGTTTTCTTTCCTTGTGTGTGTAAAGGTTCCAATTATTTTCTGATTTTTAGGCCTTTAAAATCACCACAATGCAACCCCTGAAAGAAGTGTATAAAATAATATGCCCTTCAGTGCTGAAAGACCAGGCATAAATCAACAATGCCCGTCCATGCTACACTGAAACGCTGCCTGTCAATATTGTCTATTATGCCTGGATAAAAATTGATTGGCAAATGAATGTCACACACTAAGAAAGTTTATACAGGCGATATAAGTGGGAAAGGGAACATTTTGATTATTTTCTTTCCCAACAAAATTCATTTTATTGATATCGATTTTACACACATTGACGTTTTTCAAAAAGCACTAGAACGAGGTCTACCGCAGCCATGAACGTCTTAAATGTCATCAAAACACCTGTGAAACACGGAATTACAATTCCACATGTTACATTTGAGAAGTAAAAGGTTCCTCTCCCATCAACAGTGCTCTTTGTTGTACTAGCAAGTTTAGTTATTTTTATATATATGTATACTACTATGCCTTGTTTGCTACAGCAACAGTAACTACTATACAGCAACTTCCACAGTAACTTCCTCAATGCTTCTGAAGTGATTGGGGTGCCCCGCCTCTACGTTTTCCACACACTCCAAACACTCTCTCCTTCGCACTTCTTTGGCAGTCGGGATGGCCTTGCCTTCGACGTGCTCCCCCCTTTATTCCCCGTCTCACTCGTGCTGAAGGCCGTAGGATCACGTGCCGCCTTTAGTTCCTTAATTCTCGATTGTCAGTTCATCTCTGTTGGACACGCCCCCCCACCAGACACGCCCCCCCACCGGACACGCCCCCCCACCATGCAGACGTTGAAGGTAGTGGCAGACAGGGAGGTGAGAAAGAGGAGAGGAAAAGAGGTAGGAGGTTCCTGGGGAAGGGGTTTGTTCATAGCTGGGAGAGCATGATGACCCCACCGCTAGACATCCACCTCCTCCACCACCTCCTCCTTCACCTCCTCCTCCACCTCCTCCACCACCTCCTCTGACCACCGTGTGAACGAGCGGTGGCAGCGCGCGGGGGGGGGCGGGGTGGCTTCGCCGCCATTCAGTGGGTTCGTTGAGGCGTGTGAGCAAACATCCCCACAGGCGATGAAACTGCCGTGATTTAGAAGCGACCAAGTCTCCCTCCTCCGAAAGCCCCCGTTCTTCCCTCTGACTCGTCCTCTCCTCTCTCTCACTCTTCGCTCTCCCTATTCCTCTCTGCCCTCGCAGGGAGATCAATAGGGAGCACGGCTACGAGGGTCTAATGCAAGGGAGGACAGGGGTGATGCGATGTGGTGCAAGCGTTGGAGGGAGGGAGAGGACTCCAAGACCACAAGCTTGACTGCCTCGGTGTCGTCAACATCTGCCTCCTATCAACTGGGATATTGATTGATTGAGGCCCACAGTCCCACCTCCACAGAAGAGAGATGGAAAAGAGAGACCAAAAGGAGAGGCGAGAGGGCATGGCCTAAAGGAGAGTGAAATAGAGGTTAGAGCCCTCCGTCAGGCGACAATATGGGTGTTATTTTGCAGTCTCCTCTGAGGCAATAGTCTGGGTTCATGGTTTGGCTTGTGTTGTGCCACGGTTGTCAATCAAAACTCCTCTCAGAGGCTTGTGAAAAACACATCATCCCACACACGCATGCAAACATAAACACACACACACAAACACACACACACACAACCCTCCCAGCCTGAGTAAATGAAGGAGAAAGAAATCATCTAATTATGAAGCTTAATAAACTCACTCCAAGGGGGAATGCTTTTTTTGTGTCCTTTGGGCAAACATTCTTTCCACATGACAGGCTCACTTGCACAAAGAATCACATCTTTTAAATATTTTCACACTTACTACTTTGTGTCACCTTGAGTGTCTGGTTGCTTTATGAAGCGGCGCTTGGGTTTTTTCTTTCTTTTCCAGTAAGTTCTTTGCGATGTCTCATTTTGCTTCTAATTATGTTGCACGTTTTTTTTCGCATATTTTGCGTTTCCAAATGAAAATATTAGACGTTTATATTTTGATTTGTGTCAGGACAGACTAGGACAGCATGTAATGCTAACTGGACAGGAACTCACCATGTTACAATGTTCACAGTATCGGTTGTCACTAGAATCTACTGTTAATCAACATTTTTTGCATTCATTGAGCAGACCCTCTTTTCCAGAGCGGAAAAGAGGGTCTTGCTCAAGGGCACAACGGCAGATGTTTCATTTTGTTGGCTGTGGGATGTCCTAGCCAACACTCTAACCACTGGGCTTATCTGCAATCCCACAAAAACTCCACACAATTCTCTGAAAAAACCCTAAATGAAAGCAGATATCTCTTTCTTATCAAGCCTTTCATGAATGGGGACTGTTTTAAACCTCCCCGTTGGCTTGAAGAAGAAATTCACACCTGGAGGTGATGCAAGTGTAGAAGAGGCGCATCGTCTCCCTTCAGCACTCTGCCGCCGCCCGATCCCAGGGAGACGTGTGTGTGTGTGTGTGTGTGTGTGTCTGTCACCTCTGCTGGCTGATGAGTAACTTGCACCCGGTGTTCACATCTGACAGTCACATTTCAAAATGGCACCCAACCACATGTTCGGTATCACTTTATTTGGCTAGTCAATATGGAGATGCTTTACAGACTATTCCCAGACGATTAATTACATTTCAGTTGACTATCCACTAGCCCGAAACCTAACCTCAAAACTCATCCTACTGTATCTCTGACCTTAATCCCTTACCAAACCCTCATACCAACGCATATTCTAAACTTTACCCCGGTCTTACCCTCATGAATTATTTACTTTGGTTTTGTCACTTTGCAAATAGATGGAACATCTGCAGCGTGTCTAACAGATGGTAATTTAGACTGTCCAAAACCAATTGTCACCACGTATTTTAGTACACTTTCGGGTAAATGGCGTTGGCGCTCACAGTTGGGGGCACAGACCCTCTCCACTGACTACCGCTTCAAAGTCTTAGGGTCACGCGTTTCCGTAGCGATCTGCTGTCATTCAGCGTGCCGGTCCCAGCGCAATGTGTCTGCGCTCTACAGTCGGCACCAGCGGATGACAGGTGACCAGCGGCGTGTCATTTCGGGTGAGGCCGGCGCCCGTGGAGACACCCGCTCGTGTGCGACACCCGGGTTACTTAAGATGCTTCGGGGAGGGAGGGGGCGTGTTGTCAAGCAGAGGGCCCCGGGTATGACCCCCCCACACGGGGCCATCCAACAAGGGAAGGGGGCACTCCCCAAGCGGACCCTAAGAGGGGGTATTCCCACTGCTCACACCAGCCTACATTCCAGCTATTAGCTTCCTGTTCGCCGTTCAAAACCATGATTTACTCCTAAGCATGGGCTCGTTTAGCGTCAGTTGCGCTTTAAATTCACATCGGGTTCATTATTGGTTTCATAAAGCACAGTGCCATGGATGCACGGGTTGCTTACGTGTTATTAACACGATGATCGCCGTTTGTTTTCCAGGCTGCCTGCTATTGCAAATAATTTTTCTCTGCTGCTGATGCTGTCATGAATGTTTGCTTCAAGAAAACAGATAAAATCTTTATTGGTTTTAATCTCTGTCCGCCTGTCCGTCTTTATGTCTGTCATCTGTGGTTGTAAATACAACCCAGCAGTCTTTCTGCTTTCCACCAGGCCATCCAATCCTGCAAAATACATGATTAATTGTATATATTAAAGTGTGACATGTGCTGAATGTAAATGTGGTCCTTGCAAGGTTCATTGATTTGATAGCTTCCAAGGAAAATATCAAGGGGACAAGGTGACTGAATCCCGTTTGCATCTAATGGCCATCTTCTTCTTGTGGAGAATTATGATGCCAAAGGCAGTGATTCACCTAATTTGTTCCATGGTCACTAACAGTCGTCCCTTTCAATTGTTTGACCATTCATTTATATACTTATCAGCCAATCATCCCTCCTCTCAATCACCCGTGAGACCACCTGTTCATCCCTTATCAATCATCCCTCCTCTCAATCACCTGTTAGACCACCTGTTCATCCCTTATCAGCCCATCATCCCTCTTCTCATTCACCCGTTCATCCCTTATCAGCCCATCATCCCTCCTCTCATTCACCTGTTCATCCCTTATCAATCATCCCTCCTCTCATTCAGCTGTTAGACCACCTGTTCATCCCTTATCAGCCCATCATCCCTCTTCTCATTCACCTGTTAGACCACCTTTTCATCCTTTATCAATCATCCCTCCTCTCATTCACCTGTTTGAACACCTGTTCATACCCCTGTGAGCATCAGTTTCTTGCCTGTGCAAGGTCCTCTGTACCTGAATGTCCTCTGTAACTGAATGTCCTCTGTACCCGAAGGTCCTCTGTACCTGAAGGTCCTCTGAACCTGAATGTCCTCTGTAACTGAATGTCCTCTGCAACTGAATGTCCTCTGTAACTGAATGTCCTCCGAACCTGAATGTCCTCCGAACCTGAATGTCCTCTGTACCTGAAGGTCCTCTGTACCTGAAGGTCCTCTGTAACTGAATGTCCTCTGTACCTGAATGTCCTCTGTACCTGAAGGTCCTCTGTACCTGAATGTCCTCTGAACCTGAATGTCCTCTGAACCTGAATTTCCTCTGTACCTGAAGGTCACACAATTCCATAAAAATTCACCCCAAATCCTTCCTACAGTATAAATGAGAGTGCATTTTTGATTATATTCAGTCTCCTCGCCTCGTCGTCTCCACTCCTTTCTTTATAATTAACCTTTAACTAACGAGAACAAAACAGCCCCCTGACAGACGCAGTCTCTTGGCCGAGCAGGCAGCAGCATCCCAGGCAGAGTTAACACATCCACCACAGTCAACACTTCAGGTGTTGAACTTCTCCAGAAGTAGGCCAGCAAGACCGGAGGACGGAGGAGGTAAGGGGGGAGGTGGTGCTGACTGAGGCACAAAGCGAAGAGGGAGCAGGCGAGGAGGTGATGATGAGAAAAGACAGCGGAGGGAAGAGGTGAGGAGGGTGGAGCTGTGGAAATGTGTTCCTGCTGAGTGCCAAACTGGCGTTCGGTTGATTTTGGCGGACGGTGTAATGTAGGTGTGATTGAAGTGAAGACAACCCTGCTTTGAATAGTTTGTTCCCCGTGTGTGTATTTAAAGGGCCATGCTTAGCCCGTTTGTATCCCAGATCAACCCTGTGCTGTGAGTCAGCACAACCTAGCTACTCAACACCAGTTCTGGACGTCTGAAACTCTTCTGGTTGTTGAGATCGGTTGTCTTTCCGTCTGAAGTAGCAGGAGAGTAGAAAATCTACAGGATTGGAGATGAATTGCTCAGACCTTACCTGACTGCTGTGGCCTTTTGATTTTCCATTATGTAGATCGACACGTGTGCGTCTAACCATGTACCTTAAAGGGATAGCTTTGTATTTACAATTCAATTTGTTCAATTTGTTCTCGCAATGCACTGATGCACTTCCCGTGTTTGGATTACAAACGGTATCAATCCCCAAGAGTTTGCCATCTTGTATTCTCGGGTGGATAAAACAACACTTCAGTTCTAACAACGCAAAAGCATCAGGCGACATTTTTCAATTAATGAAGAAAGGCCTCATCACCTCAACTCTACAGTTATAAACGACACCGCTGATAAAATCCTACTCACCACCATGTTTGGTTTTGTGTGGCTGATCGTTTTTTTTAGGACATCAATGAGAAGGGTATTTTCTGGACGGGGAAAATAGTGATGGAATTAGATTGTCTTGCCTCTTTGCCATCATTATGTTGATGATTCCATTTCCTGTGTTTCCAAGGTTTTTCCACCCAGTTGTAATACTTGACTCTGCCCTGCAGTCTGTAAGCGTTAAGCATTCGTACACGGCATTCTGTAGCTTTATGTATGTTACAAAGTTCTGTGGAAAATCTGTCTGAACACTTAAAACTGCAGTGTTTCATTTGCTTAATTTCTGTCATTAGGATTTAGTAAGGTTGAAAATAAGAGACATGGGGTACTGCATTGTCTGATCAATACTGTAATGGGTCAAACAGTTTCTGAAAACCTGCTTGTACTGCCGTCCATCTCAGTTACAGTAACAACATACCAAAATGATTCCTTTCCTTGGAAACAAGGAACGTTTTTTCAATAACTTCAAATGACTCCTTCAAAAACAGTCAACGACCAAGCTTTTAGAATAATATGCTTTTATGCTTTTATGTGTCTTTGTATGATCGAATAAACCAGGGATAGCATATTTAGATGGTGGCAAATACCTGGTGGCAAATACCAAATACTAAACAACAGAAAGTTATTAATGTGCCTGCGGAGGAAAATACATGTCCATATACTGGAAAATGAGCCTAATAAATACTCTGGAAGGCACAGTGTTCTGGGTATTGTAGTCAGGAATGTGTTGACTCTGCTACAAAGAAACATGGTTAACCCTGCTGGTCATGACCATGACTGGATGTTTTCTGGAGTCAATATCCGGGTGTGATTTGACCTGCCGACTACCGTTGTTGGATCTGGGGGAGCATTGTCAGGCGATGGAATATCTGGATGTGCTCTTGGGAAGAAAAATAACATTTTGAGCGCCGTATCATCAGAGATGATACAGACAGCGAGGTTCAAGGCCCTTGTGAGATTCCACACTTAAATGCAGTAATGTATTGTAACAGGAAACAATAAAGTGATAACAAAACTGTGAAAGATGAGCTGACCTGTAGACAGTGTTGGTAGGAGTTTAAAGTGATTATGTTACCTAAAGACACACAGTAGTGGATGATGGATGGCTGGAAAATTTGTCTTCTCTTTTTTTTGGTTGCGTTGGATTGGATGGTACAGGTGGTTAAATGGAAAATCATTGCAGGGAAATGAAAGGGTGGAAAGTTTGATACGGGTGGTTAATTTCTTAGAGCATAGGGAAGTCACCAATCACGATCAACAGAGCCTGTGATGTATTTCAAAAGAAAGAAAAGACTATGATAATAGTTGTTTTTCCCCTGATTTCAATAATCATGGATCAGGTTTGTTACGAACTCAAGAGGAACTACCGCTGCGTAAGAGAGTTGACATGACACAGGCAACGAGAACATTTAAGCGCGTGGCCATGTCGAGAGGGAGTGAATCTGGTCTCAGCTCTGTGGGGCTGGTGCATGCCGAACGTAGCTTGATATATTTCCTAGGATTTGGAATCAACTTTCGGAAGCTCCCCTCAAGCAAGGCACTTGACTGGACTGACGTTTTGCGAGACCTCGCTGATCGACGGATGAGATGTGCATGGTAGGACGTGCCGTGATCTTACACACTCCAACAGCTGACATGGAATGAAAACAAGGCAGGCGCAGGGGAAGCTCCTGAAGCGATCACACAGACGCCTGATGAAGCACGGAGAAATGAGCAACACTGAAGCACAGACGTGCCGAAGCCTCAGCAGGAACTGGAACTTCAAAAATGTCTATTTTTACGAGGGAACAATTCCTTGCTGAAGGCCAGCACGTGGGTCACACCAAACATTAGCTTTGGATACGGTATTTTATGAATGATATGCAGCAAATTGTTTTTACAACAGTTTTTTGTTTAAAAAAAATGTTTTTCTATTGTTTGTCAGCAATTTGGCTAAAGAGATTATCTGGGTGATTTTTTTGTCATCTAGAAAGGATTGCGTTAATGTCTCTCTGTAGAGCCAGTAAAAGGTGCATTTAAGCTATTGGTTGTGCAAGCTTTTGCTTCAGCTCAATTTTAATGGATCCTTGTCATTTTGACCATCCCTGGTGTCCTTCAAGAAGGACGATAGCACATCTACATAAGGTACCAGTTACCACTGTCAGCAATCACACATCTGTGTCATAAAATCACAATGCTTTCTTAACTTTCCCCCTAAATCTAGTTGTTAGTAATATAACTGATGGCACCATCTGATCTACTGCAGTACATGTTCATGCTAACTAGTCAGAATTTCTTAAGAATATTATTCTGGCTTACAAGTCTCAATCATGCTTGGTTAGGCTGCAAGCAGTAAACTAGCATTTGTAAAACCATATCTAAAAAGAGTAGCTATGTTTTACGCTATGATTGCTAACAACAGAGTTCAAAGTTTACTTTAAACCTTAAGTAACCAAAAGAGCAGTACACGAGTTCCCACAGCCACTGTTTATTTGTCAAGAACCAAATCAAAATAATAAAATTACTTATTTGTCATCTTCGTACTGATAATACCGCAAACGCGATTAGTAAAGACATAATTCATTCTGGATTTGAACATGTTTCAACAGTTTGTCAGTTGAATGCTCTGGTTCAAAGAGGTACAGTATGGTTCAATGTCACCATGTAAGATCATTTCCAAAAAGGTAATCATGATGACGTTAGGCCATTGTGCTCTGTTTAGTAAAGTTAGCTAGCTAGCTTGCTAGCAGTACTGGTTGAGGGGGAAGGACCGACCAAGGTCTAAAGTGTCTTCCCCACAGTGTTGTAGCCTTTAAGAAAGAGAAGGCATTTTGACACCTTCGACATTTATAAACATATCTGCTGATTGGACCATCGCTGAAACACATTGGACCAATGGCTTTATCAATCACAGAAAACTGCAGCTACACAAAAATTGTCTTGCAAAATGATCAGCATATCATGGGGCTTTCAAAAATGAAACAAAACATGTCTGCATATATTTGTTTTGATCCCACTTGCCCATCAGTCCACACAGTGAATATGTTAGTGTGGGTTGTTCGTTGCGCTAAAAAAAACACTCTGCGCTCCTTCTGGACAATATTTTGTGAAACAAATCTCATTGCCCTAGAAATCTCTCAGACAAGTTGTACACCACCCAAATTCCCCCAGGGTGAAGTTTCCCTTTAATGTTGAGGGATCTAATAAAACAACCATGTTCAGGCACTAGTTAGATGAAGAAAAGATTTGATGTCTTGGTTCAGGATTATCCAAGTCGATTCACACAAACGCAAAGGTTATCTTTGTCTGCAAGAAGTTTCTCACTTGTTTCTGTTTGTGTTTTAATTGATCTTGGTTTAGCTTTTCTCAAGACGCCCGTCATTGTTTATTGCATATCAAAGGAATCAAGATGACAGACACAAGCTTCTCTTTCTCTGGGGAGCCTTGTTTCTCACATTACAGTTCTAGATTTATTCATTTATATTATTTTCCACGATGGAACTTAATGAGTAACAAACCTGAATTCTAATACTAGTTCAAAACATTTTCAGTGGGTTGATAAACTGATAACAAGGTCAGAAAACAGCTAAACTCCAGGCACACTCTAGAAAACGTATAATGTATTGTAATGTATTGTTAATATATCAAATCTGAACCAAATCCATTCTAGACAAATTGGCAAAACCCATTCCACAGTTTTTGGCCTATCGTATAAACAGTGGCACTGTTTATCATAAACTGGTCTCCATAAAAACTCATTCAAACTTGGAATATCATCCTAACTTAGTTACCTGTTAGTGGTTTTACTTACAGTCCGCACACATATAAACAATATACTCAAGCAATATACAAAATGGTAGATTTAAAAGCAACAGTCTGTCATTCACATCTTCTAGGGGGGCTCGTATTCCATGTGATAGATGTGGATTATGACTGAGTGGGCTATCACTTCACCTGTTCTTTTAAAATGTGTCTGTCTTTGTCAAATTCTATTAATTACATTGACTGGCATGTATGCCAGAATAATTACTGTAATTAAAATGTCCCTTTGCGTTTTTGCTTCTTACAGCATGTACCTAACCAAGTTAGTAGTTGTGATTTTTTGTGGCTGTGTGGGTGTCTGTCTGTGTGTTGTTTGTTTGTGTATGTGTGTTTATTGGAGTTTGTGTGTGTGTGTCTGTGTGTTGTTTGTTTGTGTATATGTGTTTATTGGCATTTGTGTGTGTGTATCTGTGTTTTGTTTGTTTGTGTAAGTGTGTTTATTGGTGTTTGTGTGTGTGTCTGTTTGTGTGTTGTTTGTTTGTGCATCTGTGTTTATTGGCGTTTGTGTGGGTGTCTGTTTGTGTGTTTATGTGTGTGTGTTTGTTAGGGTCTATGTGGGTGTCTGTCAGTGTGTCTGTGTGTGTGCTTGTTAGTGTCAGTCTGGGTATCTGTCTGTGTGTTTATGTGTGTCTGTATGTGTGTTTGTTAGTGTCCGTGTGGGTATCTGTCTGTGTGTTTATGTGTGTGTGTATATGTGTGTTTGTATGGGTGTCTGTTGTGTGTGTCTGTCTGAGTGTTTCTGTGTGTGTGTATGTGTGTTTGTATGGGTGTCTGTTGTGTGTCTGTGTGTTTGTTAGTGTCTGTGTGTTTGTCAGTGTCTCTGTGAGCATCTGTGTGTTTGTCAGTGTCTGTGTGTTTGTCAGTGTCTGTGTGTTTGTTAGTCTCTGTGTGTTTGTTAGTCTCTGTGTGTTTGTTTGTCTCTGTGTGTTTGTTTGTCTCTGTGTGTTTTTTAGTCTCTGTGTGTTTGTTAGTCTCTGTGTGTTTGTTAGTCTCTGTGTGTTTGTTAGTCTCTGTGTGAGCGTCTGTGTGTTTCTTCAAATGTGACTTGTGTCTATCCCTCCATCCACTGTCTGTGCGTAACTGAATGATAGGAACTGAACAAATGTATAATCATTTAACATTGATTTTGATAACTAATATTATGATCTAGTTTATCATCAGATTGCTTCCAAATTAGTAATGTATTCATTGCAGTAATATTTCAGTGTTACCCTGCAGTTAATTTGAAACTACTGTGACCAAAATATCCCAGTTGACAGCAAGTTCTTTTGCTGTATCAGCTATAATTAAATTTCTTTATCATAACATAATTACAAGACTTGTTTTGTGAGTGTCTCTAATTAAAACAAGCAGTTTGTGAAGACTGTAAAATTAATTTGAAAAATTAAACAAATAATGTGATTGACTGAATATATAGATATACAGTCCCCTTCAAAAGTATTGGAACAGCAAGGCAAATGTCTTTGTTTTTGTTGGTCATTGAAGACATTTGGGTTTAAGATCAAAAGAAGAGCATCAGACAAGAGTTCAGAATTTCACCTTTCATTTCCTGGTATTCACATCGAGATGTGTTAAAGAACTCAGGACATACCACCCTCTTTTTGAACCCACCCATTTTGCAAGTGAGCAAAACTATTGGAACTTGTGACTGACAGATGATTCTTGTGGCAAGGTGTTGCCTATTAGGTTGATTGTTAAAATATTAAATAGCTCTGAATTACTAGTCTAAGTTTCTATCCTTGGTTTAATCCTATTAAGACTGCATTTCTTGTTAAAGAGGATAAACCAACATGAAGAACAGAGAGCTGACATTGGGAGAAAAGCAAGCCATTGTCAAGCTGAGAAAAGACGGAAAATCGACCAGAGCCATTGGACAAACATTGGGCATAGCAAGCACAACAATTTGGAATGTCTGGAAAAAGAAAGAAACTACTGGTGTACTGAGCAACAGACGTCAAACAGGTCGGCCAAGGAAACAGTAGTTGATGACAGCAATATGTGAAGCTGCATTCTGCATTTGAGCTGCATTCTGAGGTGCAAGTTATTGCCGATATCTGAGGATGTTAATTCTAATGAATTTACCCTCTTCAGCCCAGGTAATTCCGGATCTTTTCCTGTGACGGTTCTCATAAGAGCCACTGTCACCATAGCGACTGATGGTTTTTTGGAAATGCACTTGAAACTTTCAATGTTCTTTTTCATTTTCTGTATCGACTGAACTATTGCTTTTCTTTGCATATTTGATCTGTTCTCTCCATATAATGGGCTACTGTACTACAGACATGATGCTCATCTATACACCAACCCTACCATGTCACAACACAACAGATTGGCTCAAATGCATTATGAATTAAAGAAATTCCACAAATGAACTTTTAACAAGGCACATATTTTCATTGAAATGCATTCCATGTGACTACCTCAACAAGCTGGTTTAGAGAATTCAGAGTGTGCAATCATAGTGTCTATCATTGAGGGTGTTTGCTTTGAAGAATCTACAATATTAGAATTTTTTTACTTTCTAGGTTACTACATGATGTGTTATTTCATAGTTTGGAAGGTATTCACAATTATTCTAGCATGTAGAAAATAGTCAAACTAAAGAAATAGCCTTGAATGAGCAGGTGTGTCCAAATTTTGAATGGTACTTTGTGTATATATGTATATGTAATTGCCCATCAAGCCAGTCCAGCTTGTGGGAGGAGCTTCGAGAAGCACGAGGTGCAGTCTCATCAGATCACCACAACAAATTGACAGCTAGAATTCTGAAGTTCTGCATGGCTGTGAATGCTGCAAATGGAGGATTATTTGACAAAAGCAAAGTTTGAAATCATTATTTCTTAGTCCACGACTATATGTCCTATTGATTTTGCTGTACTCTCCACTCAAACTCATTTTAAGTATGTTTTCATGGAAAACAAGTGACCCCAAACTTTAAGTTTGATTTATAGATTAATAGATTTGATCAAATGTCTGATCTATATAGATTTATAGTTACATGCTATTTCAAGATCATACGAATTTCTGTAAGAACATAACAACTGCAGTGGCCTACAGTTAAACTGGAAAGAGTGCTGCACTGATCCAGTGTGTTGTAAACAAACTAACACCTGTGTATATATTGCAGTAAATTAGCAGTTTGCAAATCACTGCGTTCGAAAAATATCAGTGGAACGGCACTTTTTCCTGCAGTTTCAAAACTGCAATCTTTTTGTTATGGGTTAGAAAAATTACCATATCAACGCTAGCAAGCAGTATAGTTTGGGCATGGAAAAAGTATAGCCTAGCCGTGCTTCCTCTCATCGTCGAATAAGGTGCTACTGAACGGTCAGACCATGTTACCGGACGGGAGTTAGATTTGTCTCCAACACTTCCCACAGGCTATATTATATAGTCGTTCGCCGTCTGCGTCTCGCTGCAGCTGTGACTTCTCAATGGTGTTCATTGTAGCGACAACACGTAGTTGGAGCCAGGGTGCCGCGCGGTTATTGCGATCACGTTGAGCGCGCCGCTGTCTGGCAGTGGCATCGTCCCGACTGTGTGCGAGAGAGGAAGACATCAAACGACCATAATGGTATAAGATGTTACAGCAGCGCAGCTTTCTCAAGACTTCGACTGTGGCAGTTGCGTTTACTATGTCTTGGATTCCCTTTTGGACCGTTGGATGTGATTGCGTATTCCGTTTGGGTGCGTTCTGGAGCGCCAGGAAAAGGTATGAACCCGCTATTTATTTTATATTTGAACTGTCCAGATGGTTTGTCACTAAGGGGACAGTTGGATGTTTTACTGGATGTTTTGCCAGGTTCTAGTGAATTTCCTTGACACGGATGTTCTGTATCCACTCGAATCACTCGTTATTCAACTCCGACTGGATATGGTGTTGTTTTCTCCCAAAATATTGACCCGCTCAAGAATTCTGTAAAAATTAAACAAACTGAAATATATTATATTTAAGTCAGTTTTTTCATATTCTAAAGGCGTGGGGCTTATGCCAGGGATGTTTTTGCATGGCATTTTGAATAGCGTCTTTTATATTGACAACTCTAATAGCACAAATAGCACAATACTGCCTACTGTAGCTCATGGAAATGAATAAGTTAAACTTTGATGTACATTAATCTATACACCTATTTAGCCATTTATACTTACCGGACTTACTGGATTGGAACTATCATGTGTAGGCTACTTAAAGTTAGGCAATTTTATTACTTGCTTGTTGTCTAAAAACGTTTTGTTAATCAGTAACCTATACTTTTGAATATATATATTTATATATGCATATATATAAATATATATATATATATATATATATATATAGAGAGAGAGAGAGAGAGAGAGAGAGAGAGAGAGAGAGAGAGAGAGAGAGAGAGAGAGAGAGAGAGAGAGAGAGAGAGAGAAAGAGAGAGAGTGAGAGAGAGAGAGAGATACAGAGAGACAGAGAGACAGAGAGAGACAGAGAGAGACAGAGAGAGAGAGGCTGAAAATGGCTATAACAATAAATGGCAGATAATGGGTCAATTAAGTCTCGTCGATATGAAATGGCCCAGCGTCTTGACTTTCCGTGTGGAACATCTCCACATCATTCACATCCAGCCAACTGAATGATAGCGCGGTCTAAATAACGACCCTCCCGTTTCAGCGTGCACGCTCTTTTCAACCACTGGGTGGCGTGGATGATAGTAGCCCATAGCAATGACGTGCCCTAAGGCCTTGGTTATAATTATTTGGTTATAGCAACATTTGAGCCGTAGGCCTAGCTATTGCGACATTCTCATATTGGTATATAAAACACCTATTCCGGTTGTAACAATTGGGGAACGCAAACTCAGTATTCATGTTAGAATAACATATTAAATGATGCAGTACTTATTTTTGTAAGCTATTTCTGCAATTTGGGAATTTGGGAACTTAGTTCCTATAGTATCACAAATGTGTGTTTATACATATATATATATATATATATATATATATATATATATATATATATATATATATATATATATATATATATATATATATATATAT
>JACXGJ010006245.1:0-35225 GCA_016801105.1 Esox niger
AATTGGAGGACAAGGTCTCAAAGGCGGGACCTCTGACTTTCTCATCCAATAGAGCTTTGAGGAGGCAGGAGAGGTTTCACGCGAGGAATGAAGGATATTACATTGAGATTCTGCCATAGACCTGGTGTGGATAGGAGGGAAAGGAAAGAGTATGGGATCACAGAGTACGGGATCATAACAGAGCATTAATATGGGGGGAGGGGATAGGAGGTCTGGCTTCAGAGAGCGGGAGAGAGAGAGAGAGAGAGAGAGAGAGAGAGAGAGAGAGAGAGAGAGAGAGAGCATGTGTTGAGAGGGAGAAGCTTAGATTAGGTGTACATTTTGTTGATGATATCCATTTTAGGGATTAAGGTTTTAAGACAAATATATGACTGAATAGCAAGATAAATTACGTATAGATTATAAAATTCATAGTCTTGGAATGTGTCAATGATTTTAATTAACTCAATTTCTCTTAACAAAACAAAAATGTGATGACAGTAGAAGTCAAAACATATGTGCGTCCCACACTTTTGGGAACAAATGTTATAGGCAGCTCATCTTATGCACAGCTGTTGTACTATTATTCTGATGTCTGCTTTACAACAGCCAGAGGTTCTCCCTTAAACCCTGACATAACAACTGCAACCCCTTCAGATAAACCATAAGGCAGGGATATGATGAGGAATGCAATGACCAACATCAGTGTCAGACTCTCTATCGAATGGACAGGAATTGCTGACGATCATAAGTCTAAGGTCCCATTTAGTGGGTAGTTGGAAAGCAAAGACTTTTCAAGGAAATAATTAAATGCACCAACGAAATATCAAATATCCTAATATCGGATATCTATCCATCCACTTAGGATAGCAAGGAGAGATAGAGGGATCGGATGTCAATAGGAGATATAGGTAAATAATCATGTGTGCCCCCTGGGTAGGACAGTCTTGGCAGCACAGTGTATTAATTAGTCCCAGGGACCGTCTGTGGAATGTAATGGGGTTATTGCCTAGAACAAATGCACATATGGGTCATAAATACCTTTACTAACACACTGAACACATTGATGGAAGGCAAGGGGGGAAAAAAGGAAAAATATCTCTGCTGTCAAAGGACACCCGTTTCACTCATCTGACAGACACTTGAAAATCCTGAATTAAAGTATCTGTTAATTAAAAAGAAAAATTCTAACAGATGGAAACATCTGTTTGAAAATGAATTGCCAGAAAAATATTTTTTCCCCCAGTATTAGGCCCTGGGTGAGAATAGTACTGTTGTCAGTGTTAGCAATGAGGCTTGTAAGCCCTCCAAGTGGTTTGTAGTAACAGCTGGGACTGACATGGAGAGCATGTACAAGGGTAGACAGAGAGAAGATGGAATGGGGTGAAAGAAGTATTCAACTAAATTATTATAGACTTTATTTAATAGAATATTGGGTAGTGAGTTCCAAGACTAAGTGGTAGAACGGGAGGAGTATTATATTGAATTGGAAAGTCAAACTGCAAATCCATTTATTCATGTACCTATTCATGTTGTGCTTTCTCTGTGCCAGCAATACAATTTTAACTCATCTAATTTAACCATCACTTATTCTGAAATGTGTTGTTGATGAGTAACTGGTCACAGAGAGGTAGCATTGCAACCCATTACCATGATTATCAAATATAATTTTCATTTGAAGAACAAAGGGTTGTAAAACAAGACGAAACATGCCCACATCCATTAACAGTACAACAGACAAGGATGAATTTATTTAGAGTGAGAATGTGCCTTATTAACCCCATAACTTCCTTTAAGCGATTCCCTAATTAACAGCAAATGCACATGGAGAAATAGTATGGCTATTTTTTGCACGTTGAGCCTAATTGGCCAAATATCTCTGTGCATGTAACAAAAATGTGTGTGTAAAAACAATTGAATATAGATAAATTCATGTTTGTAATAATGGTGTACTAAGTGTAGTAGTTATACATTTGAAGATGTATCTGTCAGATTATTATGTATATTACAGAAACAAATAAATAAAGAGGGATTCTCTACTCCCAGGACAAAATAAAACAGTGTTGTATGCCACTGCTATTTCTTCGATTTTACACAGAAAAAAAACTGGCAGCATTTACGTGTCTTTATGTTTTGTGGTTTCAACAGTCTTTTACAAAAAATATTCACATCCAACCTGCTTCCACAGCGTCCTCTCTGTTCCGTATATAGGAAGCCACTCATGCAAACCACATCACCAGGTTATATCACACAGCAGTGAGACAAGCTGCTCCCTACCTTACACAGTGAGCCCCTCACAGTCAATGGATGTATAATGGTTGAGGATTTGGTTTGGCGTGGGGGAAGGGCAGAGGTGCATTGGGTTCTGATCACACAAGAAACTAGGCCAAGAACGACAACCCTTCAAACTCTAGCCCCTCCCATCACGGCAACTTACAGAATCATGACAATCACTTGAAAGAATGTCATTAACCAGACATGAAAAAATTATTTGATCTGCAACATGTGTGTTTAGAGAATGAACCGTACGCATTTCGGGTATGATTCATATTTCCAAACCCTTTGAAAGCCATGCTCCAATGAAAGGGGCTGATGGGAGCAGCCAGGGGATAGATTAATAGTGTTGGCTAGGTGCCTGTGTTCTGAGTCTATCTCTGCAGACAGAAGGGGGAGTTCAGAGGTGAGAAGGACCTATATATTTTGCTCTGTACTCTCAGTAAACTGACCGCCACATATCAGAACCTGCCAAAGCTCAGACTCCTACCTGTGCAATCCAGGCAAGATGCACAGAGAATATAAAGTGAATTAAAATCTTCAAGATCAGCTGGCTATGGAAAAAAAGTCAAGGCAAAGATCATATTGAGAAGAAAGTGTGATCGAAGTCAAAAAACGCTCATGACAGACGAATAACAAATACATTCCAACCCAAATGTGGTCAATTTTATATTTGAGATGAAAAGAATACTGTATTTGTATTTAACTGTATTTAAATTATAATTTCTGCAGAGCTCCGTAAAGAAGAACATTTGTTTTCTGGATTGACTTCTAAAATTGAATCTCACAAATAATCAAATGGAACACAACGCTATATGTCACGGATGAAAACAAATCAAGTGTGCATTTATGAAAAACAATAATACATACTGGTCTCCCCATTGTCCCATTTCAACATGACGTAAATTACTGACCACTACCTTTCTCTTGGGATTTTATGACACCCCTCCTGCCATCTTGAAATCCTATTATTGCGCAGTAGTTCCATAGGGAGCCCCTCTTCTGCCACACATGCTTCAGGTACAGTGAACAGAACACTGTCTTCCTGTTTACCAAACCAGACAAACACCCAAGGACCCAAACATGGAGCAGTCTTGCGGTCCCTTTAGTTGGAGAGCAAAAAATGTGTCAGTGCAACAGAACAGGGGAAAACAGATATATTACCGAGAGTAAGAAAGTGAGAAAGAGCGGGAGAAAAAAGACATGGAGCTGGAGAGAGAGGTCCTTGGCAATATCAACACTGCCCAATCTTTGGTCTCTTGACATTTTGTAAATATAATGTAATAATCACAATGAGTAGGAGGTGTAGGAGGGCAAAGTCATATGATTACAATCAGATCAAGGTTGAAATTGACTCTAACTCAATTGGAGCAGGCATGTCAGTGAGATTCAGGACAGGAGGAGGAAAAGAAGGAGTGCGAGGGAGATAGATGGGAGCGAGTGGGGGAGGGAGACAGAGATTGTTGGTGTCGTGGGAGCACTGGAACAACAATAACAGCAGTGTGTGTGTGTCTGTGTGAACGAGTGCCTACGTGTGTGTGTGTGTGTGTGTGTGAGCAAGAGTGGAAGTGGGGGCTGTTATTGCTCGCAAAAGCGATGAAATGACATCTCCTCTACTCCACAACACAGCTGCGGTAGCAACAGAAAACATTCTACCAAGACACCGGACCCTTTTCTGTTTTCTTCCAGACATGTCAAGTCCGACAAGTTGATATTTTGTATGTGTTCTTATCTGCTTTACTACGCCCAACCTTGTCCCAATTACCACACCATTATACAGTATGTATACTGACACTGTAGTATTCACCACTACCTTTACAATCCAAACGATCACCTGCTCTTTTAAGGTTGAAATTACATCGGCTAGAAACAATCATTTTGGGATTATAGTTATTGGTTTTGAAAAGCATCGAGCACATATTATCTGTGAAACAATTTGTAAGATACATGTAAAATGTGTTTATTTTACCATGTAACTGAATATAATGACGCAGATAGATCTCAGGTAAAAACTTTGATTTCCAAAGTTATGAATGTAAGACATTCAGGTGTGGGGCCCTCTTTTCCATATTTTCTATATTCTTTCATCCTTTTTGCATCCCCTGCCCCCTTTCTTTGCAGATTAGAATTCATTAGCAATCAAAGAGCCTCCAGAGAGCTCAGGCTCTTAATTACCTCCTAATTTGCATTTTTGCATATTAATAACTGCAGAGTTTTTGTGGGGTTTTTGCCGCAGTGGTTTGAAGGCAGCTCGGTCCTCTTCTCTGGGGAGTAGAATGGCCAGAAGCGGGGCTTCAAGCCTTTCTCGTCCCCCAGAATGCTTCCTGGTGGGAATTGCACCGAGTGGGGGTGGACGTGAAGGAGGGCTGCGCAGTGCATGGGTTAAGGGTCAATGTCCCTGATCATCATAAGAAAGAGGGACGTCTTCAGAGGGACCCAATTATTGTCATTTTGAGGTTAGGCACCACATCTAAACTAAACGGTACCTGCAAAAGAGACACAGTAACGTTATGAAATAGCTCAACAACATGTACAGTTTCATGTGGAGTTGAATGCATGTTCGACTAAAATATACAAATTCTGTGGAATTCTAAGGTCCTCTAAGTTAGCAAAGCAGGTGCTTGTGAGGAAAATGGAGATGCCGGGTGTTCCTGCTTTTTAGCACCATAACCACATTTTCAAGTGTTCATTGTGAGAACAAGCATGACGCCTGATAATGAAGATGGTACACATTTGCACATGCACACATAGACTTGTCATTAGAGACACTAGACAACAGCTCCCAGGCATCCCCTGTTCCTGTGTCTGGTATCAAATATGTTTAGGCTACAGCACATGGTCCTGAACATGGAAAATAACACCACTGTAGAAGTGATACCGTTCATATTTCCTAAGTCTATATTTTGCATTCTGTTATATTCAGTTAAACTGGTGTAGTAGAAGGTGAGAACTGGAGAAATGAACGTTTTCTCCATTCAACATGTTTTGTTTCAGAAAATATATAGAGAGTACGTATATACATCTAGTGAATACGCAAGTTGCACAGTGTGCTCAGTCTGCTTAACGGTCATTAGCGGGGTATTAAATGTGCGTTGTGGGAGGGGCGGCTGAGCAGGGCCTGGGGACTGGGGCAAGGAGAGCGGAGCGGTTAGGGTGGGGTTAATGAGCTGTCACGTGACCCCACTCACCCCACAGGACAGCCTGAGGGAATCAGACACGGACAGATACAAGCACACTTACGAAAACACAGGACAAACAGCAAGTCTGTATAAGTGGACACAGCCTTAGAACACCCGCATATATTCATGTCAAAAAAGGGTCAGTTTAAGAACGCGTCATAAAACATAACGATGATGTGTTTATGTATTTGCTCAAGTGGGTAAAAATACGGTAAAACATTTGAATGTTCTGCATGGCTGTGCCGGTTTCCGCTGAGGTTGATCAAGCAGAATGAAACGCAGCAAATTTGTATGTGAGGTACATGGATCCAGTTTCAGTACTTGCATGCCATTATATAAATTATGCTGCCATCTTGTGGCAGTATTGATACTCTGATAGTACTGAACACGAAAAGTTGTTTATGTGGGAGTAATTCATATGCATACTAAAACAGATTATTGTCAGTGTAATTCATTTATTATTTGAAAATTCACTAAAAGGTTGGATGAGTCTGTATTTGTCAGTAGGATGACATGAAATCGAAGCATTGTAATTAAATATTTATATATGATAAAGGGAAAAATACTCTTAACATACTTCTGTGTTGTTTTTAGAAATTTCAGAACAAAATTACCCTTACAGTAAAACATGATTTAACCAGAAATGTTAAGTTCAGAGCACAACTTTTGATTATACGGTTTCACATCTGCAGTTCTGCTTTCATCACATGCTTTATATATAGCGAACGAAATACATATACTACCTCAACTGACCCCTACACCCTATGCACTTGTGGATATCAAAGGGGGGTTGACAAGTGAAAGCAGTCTGGTGATAGATCCATCTGGCCCTCTCACAAGCTAGACACAAGATCCACCATATTAATTAAACCAGTATTAATTAAATCACCATATTAGTTAAACCACTCTTAGATATCCATAGATCTGCATAGGTTGTACTTGTCCAGCCAACACATAATAATCAGCACGCGTCTGATCTGCCCCCGGCTATGCCCTTGGTTAATCTCTGAAATACATTAATCAAATCTCGCGTAATTTTGTCAGGCCTTCTCATCCGGCTTCCGGACGATGTGAGGCTTCCGGACGACGTAGTAACAGCTTATATATGGCATATGTCTAGTTGATCGTACAATGCAACTTACAAACCTACCAGGTATAAACATTATATTCGCATGTCTCAGATGTGAAAATACCCCACTAACGACATATTCCCGAGCGGTTTTTGATTATGTGATCAAATGAAAACGTGTTTTGGGAACAATAAACAGGTTCAATGTAAAATTCCTGGAGATTCTTCGTCAAGTTTTTTTTTTTACACTTGGAAAGCCTAGCGTAGTTTATTTGGTCTGAGTGTGTGGGCATACCCGAAAAGAAACCCGTTTGTTTACATTTGACATGAGAATAGCCAGAGATTTACATTTGCTACATTCCTAGTTGTAAACAAACATGAGCATGGACACAAAGTTGCAACCATTGTTTCATTTTTAATAGAAAGATCTTATTTTCTTTTAAACCAGGACGCCAGACATTTTTGGATATATTAAAAAAAGTAAAACAGAACAAAAACTGAAACAAATGGAATTATATGGTTTAGACGGTGTGGATTTAGTGGTCTCATATACAATACAATTTATTTTCATAGCCAAAAGTGCAAATTCTCCAAAACCACTCATCCCCCGCATAGCTTTCAACAGACATTGACAGACAATGTTAAGGAAAATGACGTTCATGAAGAGGACAGGGTTTTTAGCATCCAAGCCTGAGACCAGGACTTCTCCACCGCCCCTTAATGTGCCCCAGAGCTTCAAATGAGTAAGAATGATTATTGTGATTTTTATTTAGTTAGAAATCAGCCTGTGATGAATAGTCCCTCCATTCTTTCACACTTCGCCATGTATGCCTATCCTACTAATATGTTTTGTTTAACCTTGGATTTGACAGAAAAATCGGTCAATATCAATATTCTTGATACATAGTAAAAACCCAAAACATGAATTTGGCGTGACAACTTGAATGCATTTCATTTCATATTGCTTAGAATGATTTGATGCCAGATCCAGTAATCAACCTTAGCCACACATGTGAACCATTTTTGGGCAGAGACACTGCATACATGAATGAACCAGGATGAACCTGTGCCTACTACAACCGTAAGTGAAGTGGGAGGGAAAAAACTGCTTAAAATCCAGTAAATCTTCCAAGTACTGTGTGTTTGACATAAAGTAGAACAACTCAGTCTTTTCAGAAAGTTTCTCAACTGTTATGGAGGTTTCTGCGTAACTCCCAATGACGTCCTGTGACTTCTTTCCAAAGGGTTTTGAGATTGTGTGGTGATGGGGAGGCATTGCCTGTAGCCTGCCACTCAGAGTAGATCTCTATCAGCTGAGACTGTGAAGATGTGGATATATGGCATTGTGGGGCGGCAGCTTGAACGGACTTCAACCCAATTATCAAATATTCAAGTTTTTTTTCATGTAGTTTTTGCATTTAAATAATCATCCATAATGAGATAACAAAAATATCAACAAGAAAAAAACAACAATAATAAACAATAGTAATAACCCCCCAAAAAACAGCACACAATATTCTGGATGGCCTTTCGCAAAGTGCTTTGATACAATCGCAGAAGCTGAGACAGTCAGGCAGCTGGACAGTCAAGCCAGTAGAGGCCCAGCCCACTGCCTGCCTGTCTGTCTGCCTGCCTGTCTGTCTGTCTGTCAGACAGGGGTGGTAAGGAGGGGGGGGTGACAGATTGAAACACTCGGCTGTAAAATGCTGACTGTTCTTCACCCTCCACAACCCCCCATCTCCCCACGCCAAGACTCAAAAGTGGGAATTACTGTATGAAGTTATGGAATGTATTGGTTGGTGACTTCAAACCTCAAATCTCTCTCCTTCTGTCCCAGCTTCCTCCGCTGAGGGTCTGTGATCTCAAATCAAAGACCAGTCAGTAAGATGTGAACATCAGGGTTTGGAGAACCCCCCCTCCCACTCACCCCGATACTTTTGGACGTATTACAACCTGATGCACACAGACCTCTCAACACTCCCAAAGATCAGCCATTGAATCAACTTTTAGGTTAACTAATAGGGGCAGTCACAGTCACATGGCAATGGGGAACCAACTGAATTCTCACTTTGCATTCTGGGAACCATTTAGTTAAACATTGGTACAATTTGACAATTGTACATAGAAGGCAAAGAAAGGGATGTGACTCTGGGTCAAACCACAAACTGAACAGAAACAGAAACTGGAACACAATGCATTGCAGTGTTATTTTCCACCTGAGAAGCACTTTAACAGAAAAGTATAATTAACATTTCCCTGTAATTTTCCCATTGCCAGTTCTGTGAGTCCCCTATGTTTTCCACCTTTGTTCTACATCATATAATTCCCAGCGAAACACCACATTATGGGGCAATATGAACCATTGCACAGCGCATCTTTCCTGAGCTAGTCTCTTCTGTGACATCGCTGCTGACCAATTTGGTCGTGACCCTACCACTTTGTGCACCCTACTTTACCCCACTGACGTAGCAAGAGATTCCTACTGAAAACTGGCTGAACAACCAGCCAAAAGCCTCTCTGATAGGCTCCAGGGACGGTTGTGCCAAAGTCACGCTGTGCATTGTGCCATATGTCACCCTCAGCCTGGGGCGCTTCACCAGACATTCAGGTGTACAGCACCAATAAGAGACCATGTCCTTTTCCACAATTGCCCACTTCAGTATCATGATTATTACAGTTGTCATTGTTATCGAATATTTTGTGTAATTTCTAATGCTTTCACACACCATGTGTCTTAAATTAGGAACGATTTTGATAAACACCAGAGATAACTGTATATTTTCAGGAATTGTGAGACACCTTCTCAGTGTAGCGTGTCAAAGTAACAGTGGTCTGGGGCTTAGGCTCTCACCAGTAGAGGGACCATGAGAACACAGGGCCACAAGGTAGCATGGAGCTGCACGACAACATCAGCCAGTAGAACACCCTCTCATATAGGTCTACCTCTCCATACATTTACCAATTAATTCAAGTCATAGTTGTTTGGCCAAACACTACAGTGGGAAGTGGATTTGACAGCGTGGCTCAGTAGAGATCCGATCAGTGTAGCACAGTGTATTTCCAATCGCAATGTTAATATGGAACCATTTTCAGCCACATTCCTCATCATCCACATATGTTAACTCTAAGTATATGAATGTTAGTGGAAGAGAGAGAGGTTCTTCCATTTTAAGGCACGTTCTTGCCATGTCTTATGTCCACCTGGTGAGTCAATTGGTGGCCAAGCCCCAGACTGCTACTGGACCCATTAAACAAAGCTTAGTCCTCAGACAAGGCCGCAGAGTCCCAGAGAACACTTACTCCGAAAGACAACCTACCTCCCAGAGGTGGCTTGAGGAAATATATAGGGCCTGAATGTTTATAACATTTCAAGCATGGAGGAGAGTTTCAGATTCGCTTTAGTTATGTAGTTAAACAGTTTAGTCTCCTGTTTATGCTATCCCAAAATATACAAAGCACCTTCAGGTTTTAATATATTCAAACCCTGTACATCCAACACGAGATAGCTTAAATGTGCAATGACTCAGTCATTTTCTGCTTTGGTTAAGTTAATTATGGTTGGCATACTTCTTAGAAGAACTACATTAATACATCTGTTGGTTAGGGGAGTGGATGGACTGTCTGTGATGGACAGTTGAGTGTTTGACACCCTGTGCTCACGGAAACTCAAAGGCCTTGCTGAGGTCCCATGCCCTCAATCCCTTAGCAAGACAAGGACGTGACTTTAGTGCAAACTCTTGCTGTCTCAGCTAAAGCACTATTTCCAGTGCTATCAGGTTTTAAATCCCACACCCCACCCAAAAAAACAAAACGTTACCCCAACCCCACAAAATACCCTCCCTATACCACAACCCACACACTGACTCCCACCCGCACACAAACAGTCATGACATTAGTTAGAAAACAGTTATGCTGTAGCGACCATAACGTAAAAACAAAAAAAGGAACCTATTCCGTCTTCACCTTTGACTTTAACGTCTGTGTAAGTTAGAGAGAATGTAAAACGAATAGTTTGAATGATTTCACACAATTTGCTGCATACTTTTCAGGGGGAGGGCTTTGTTGGTGTCGCTTGGTCAGAGGTCGTCTCATTCTGGATCTGGAATTACTTTCACACCTTCATATTATATACAAGACATGAAGAGCAACCTAGGGAGAACTCTATAAGAGTGTCCTATGCGCCATCTAGGGGAACTTTGGCTTAGCCAATATTAAAGAAATAAAATAGAAATACCACTTAAAATAAAAACATTAAGGCCCAAGAACATTACCAGTTTTATCTGCTAGATATGCTTGGGAGGAGTAACTTAGAACCCTAACAAATCACCTGACTATGGCTTTCATCAGACTTATGCATATACATGTCCATACACTGAGCTTCTGGCTGTCAGGCCACAGATACACCCTTCTCATCTAAAATATCCTGCTCTGTTTTTTGTGACTAGATGTTCACACTACCAGACTAGTGATTAGAATCATCTAAGAGGAGTCAAACTGTGCAACATCGAATCCTAGGGAAATGAAGATCAACAGAATACAAAGGAGTGGAAAGGTATGGAAAAGACGATCGAGTGAGTGTGTGCATGTGTGTGAATATCTTAAGTTAGCCACAGCTTGGAGCAGGTTCTGTCTGTGTATGTCTGAATTGCTTTGTGGTTGGACTTGGTCTGACTATGTTCTCTTCCCTGTGATAATATGCGGAGCTATGAGAGAGGAGCTGGTGAACAGATGGGTGGAGATAGAGTTTGTTTATCCAGGCTTGCCCTGAGACCCTCCAGCCATGCGCGCACAATCGCACACGCACACGCGCACACGCACACAGGCACACACGCACACACGCACGCCCCATCCTCTCCACCCGTCCCCTGCTCTGCTTTAAGACATTAATATAGACAACTCAACTAGATCTTGTTTTACCAAACCTAACTTCAAGTGCAATCTGTCACATGGGGTTATTTTGTATTTCTAAGTTTGTGTGGTCACAAAACCCAACATGTTCATTTCTGAACCCGTCCAACTTCTCTTCAGAGATCTGAAACATACATTTTTGGCTGCTTGTCGTCAAAAACTGAACAGAACCAGACAGCAAGCCCAAGAGCACCACGTGCGGTGTGGGGAATTAAGCTCATCTGTCTTAGTTTGTTACAAAGTACCCGTTTCTTTGACAAAAGTGCCCATCTCAGTAACAAAGTGCATTCAGAACCTGTTTCTTTCCTGCTAAGGTGCAAAGGACTGATACTAAAAACGCAGTGTTGCAGCTGTGGCAGGGAAATTCTCTCTTAAGATACCGGCACTGCACATACTGCTTTACCCCAAAACCAGTGTAAAAGTATGGGGGGGGGGCAGTGAGTGGACAGACTCACTGAAAGATCAACATGTCCAGATGTATGTGAGACAGTGGCTGTACACACGTCATAGGCCTGTGAAGCAACACACTAAAAGCTCTGGTGGCTGCCTTTGTGTATTTTTGCCAACTTTAGTGGCTGCGGGCTTTCAGTGCGTTGGCAGTTAAGGAAGCGTGTTTGAACGTGCCCACAACTGGAAGAGCTGCTGACACTCCCAGCCCAAGTCTGTGAGTCACACTATACGCTGATGTGGACAGATAAAAGACCCTGGCTGCCACACACACACACACATCCACCCACCCCCCTACACACACACACACACACACACAAACACACACCTAAGCCCAGCAGCAGTTCAGTCGGCCACAACCAGACCTCTTCTAAGCACAGCTCCGCAATTCCCTGAACTCCGCAGGCTGCTTTTGGGGCACCGGAGAACTAAAGTGTTAAGAGAGGAAAAGCCTGATTTGAGCCAGTTCTGCCTTGAAAAGTGGCTGTGCCGGGGAGATTATATTTTGGAATGAAACAGACATTGTGAAATCCCCTCCCCCACCACCCTGCTGCAGCTGGGTGCTTATTTGGCCTTCCAAATTAGACAGGTACGTACTTCATCAGTCAGGTCGCCTTATGGTTTTGTGGTCCCTATTGGAATAACAACTACTATCCACCCTTTCTATGCCACCTCCATAAAATATACTTCTCTCTGTTGGATATCTTTAGTAAAGCTGTGCAAATGTATTAAGGAGCTCATCTCTCCTCTATCTCGGTCTATCCCTGCTTTTACTCTTTCAACCTGCTGTTGGTTAGCCAGTGCCCCCCTCCTTCTCAGACTAGAGCGGGTCCTGTCAGAACTGCACGAAGTTAAACACATTATATCTCTTCTTTCTTTCGGCAGGAACTCTAAATATCTCCATCAAGTGTTAAGTTTAGGACCAATGGGTTACTCAATTCAATATATTCTAACATTCATACAGTTTCTTTTCTCTTTCACCCACAAGCTTCACTCTGTGAGAAATCTGACGTCAAGCCGAAGGAAATCCCAATAAACCTCATCATTAAAAAGGACCAATATCATCACCACCTAATGTATATACATGTATACAAATGTAAAGTGTCAAGTACCCAAAGCAGTCAACTCAAAAAGGAACAAACAACGACAATACCGACAAAAAATTAAGACAATCAAAAGGAAATAGAAATGCTGAAACAGCAGGGTTGTGAGGGGTACTGTAAGAGTTACCGGTGTGGTCAAGCCAACTGGCAACATGATGATGGTAGTGCTTCAGAAACAAAGAGCCTCCTCCCTCAAGTTCCCCTGCAATGGAAGAGCCCCAAATGGATTCAACTTGACACGAAGATGAACCACAAATATTTCTAATATTTCATAGAGTAAGTAACACTTAAATCAAACCCTTGTCTGATTATTTCTGGAGCATTAATTAAAAAAAAGTATGCTGCATCAGAAGTGTAGTTGAGTTAATCTTGCATATATTGCCATATTGCGACAATACCGTTTCAATGGTCCATGTGCATTTTAGATCTGCAAAACAATACAAACGGATTGGTTGCTTCCCATCTGAATAAGAGCTCAGACTCAGTTCACCCGTGCAGCAACCAGCAGGTGTGAGACACTGAAGTCAAAACCAATAGAAACTATTTGAACTGCATAGTTGTTCAGGGTTTTCTGTTGTTCTGTTATGCACAATGCTAAAGCACTTTCGCCAAAAGTACAAAAACCCTGATCAGACAGAAATGACCCAGAAAGGAAACATCATGGGTGTGTGATTTGAAGCGTTATTTGCTCTTGAACAAAACACTGACTCGTGCTTATGTGTCTATTCTGTTTCCTAAAGCGAAGGGATAAAATAAACATAAAAGATTCAATTTGTGACACCCTGATTTGGTTTAAAGAGGAATAGTTAGTTGTTGTTTTTTGTTTGTTTGCCTTAGCATGTTTTTTTTTCTCTCTCTCTGGTTTCGGCAGGAAACCCCTGTCCAGGGGCCCTGTCTGACTACGGGGCCCAGCGTCCCTCCATGTCTCAGGGCCCCGGCTCGCCTGCCCTCTCCACCTGCTGGAGTTGAGGACTGTGTGCATGGGACCTGGAGACCTCCTCCGGCGTCGCCGCCGAAGCCGCCTCCATCCGCCGCCTCGCCCTGCCGCTCCGAGGGCCGGGGTCCGTCAACTCCACGGCGGCCTCCAGGAACCCGGGATCCCGCACCCGAGGCTTGCGTCCCCGGCGGGAGGGTATACCGTTGCACCCATCCTTCTTGAGGTGGCGGTGCAGGTGATCTGAGCGCACAAAAGTCTTAAAGCAGCTGGAGCACTGGTAGGGGCGCAGGCCGGTGTGGACGCGCATGTGGTTCTTCAGGTCGTAGTTGTGGGCGAACGCAGCGCCACACTGAGCGCACAGGTAAGGCTTCTCTCCCGTATGCTTCCGCATGTGGACCTTGAGCTTGTCCTGCCTGCCGAGGGAAAACACAGAGGCTCAGTCAAAGAAAACAGTGGGGACTTAATTGGTACAGTAGGACTGTGAAACTAGAGTAAAATACATTTCAATAGCAAGCTTAAATGAATCTTGTATAAAAATTTCAGTTTAGTATGTGTCTGTAAAAAAACAACTATAATATTTTTGTTGACACTCATAAAATAAAAGTATGACTATCTACTACCTGTTTTTCTGTGACGCGTTACTCTACACATTACCGATTTTAAGGAATTTGTAATCGTAGAAAATGTACTTAGGGTGAACACTTCCGTTTCGGTAATTTAGCAGATGCTCTTATTCAGAGTGCATAAATATTTGTTCTCCATTTTCTTCTATGGACTGGATTATGGAGGCTGTTTGTCTCCTTCACTTTAAAACCTGATGGAGTCATTCCAGGGGAAGCCAGGTCAACAGAGGACAGGCCATAAACATTGCATCTTTATCTACACCGGCTCTTAAGGCACACAAGGACTGGAAGCTAAAAGTTCACTACGGCTAAATTCAGATGAAATCTATTCTTGGTGCAGCTACCTTCAAAGACTAGAACCTATAGTGCTGAAAAATAGAAAATCTGATAAATGAAACACAAATGTCAGTGATTTCTGTCTTTGTCAGTCCAAGTGTCTGTCCGCCCGCCGCCATGTGTCTGTCCGCCCGCCGCCGTCGCCTGTCCGCCCGCCCGCCCGCCGCTGTCAGTGTCTGTCTGTCCCTGAGTCCGATGGTCTGTCTGTCCGCCTGTCAGTCCGCCCGTCAGTCTGTCTGCCCGTCCGTCCGTCTGCCTGTCTGTCTGCCTGCCTTCTGTCTGCCTGTCTCCCCGCCGTCTGTCTGCCTGTCTGTCTGCCCGCCGTCTGTCTGCCTGTCTACCCGTCTGCCCGCCGTCTGTCTGCCTGTCTGCCCTCCGTCTGTCTGCCTGTCTGCCCGCCGTCTGTCTGCCTGTCTGCCGTCTGTCTGTCTGTCTCCCGCCTGTCTGTCTGTCTGCCGTCTGTCTGTCTGCCTGCCATCTGTCTGTCTGTCTGCCATCTATACCTTCATCACTCACCAAAACAAATCTCAGGATTTCAGACTATTTCAACTATTTAGGAGCCAGAAGCCACATGGGGTCACTACTTCTGCCATGCTTAAATGCACAAAAATGTTTACTGTTACATTTGCATAGTGAAAACTATACATACACAAGTAACATGTGGAACGGTATGGTAACTACAGTGGAACCGTATAGCCACAGTAAATGAAGACAAAGACGCTCCCTTCCTGCACAGGAACACCTCCCCCTGCCCACACAGTGACACAGGGTGAATTATTTAGAGGACAGGAGTGATTTATTACAGGACTAGAGCGGCACACTCTTAACCCTGATCAAACAGGATTAAGATTACAATACCCCCTTTCCCACTGCACAGCCGACAGGCTGCATTTAGACACAGGCACATTTAGATCAGCCTGTCTACACACAGGGTCCTGGGTATTTCCATGTGCATCTATTTCCAATGCAAGTCCCTTGATTCATTCATTAAGGGGACGGCTTCATGGAAAAGACATTGTTGTTAAATACGGGGAAACCAGTCAGACAGTGCTGGGGTTGTGCTGCATGGCCTGTAGCTGGCTGGTCTGAGCAGGGGCACTTATTAACTGGCTGGGGACTGGAAGAGAGGGCAGAGAGTCTACTCTGCCGTGGGCAATAATCAGGAAAACCAAGGATCACAAGTTCAAATGACTACACTGGCACAGACACGGCACTACTGGTGGTAGTCCCATTGCCTTTACCAGAACAGAAACGTTTATGGCAGCCTTCAACTAGATAACGTGTTCCAACCCTCTTTTATACCCCCCGTTAACATTCCAGGACTTTGCCATGAGCCCCATCTCTATAAAACATTTTTATGATACCCCCATCCACTGGATATTTTCAACAGGTAATTGCCATCTGATTGCCATTTTCCTGACAGTTCATGGCCAAATGTTCCACGTCATCAAATATGGAGAGAATACCCAGGAAAACAATGCCTTAGCATGCTTTCAACCATGCTCCTCACTTTGTTCTAAGGATAACATGTGAATGAGTGGACAACGAGCTAACGTTTGGCTAAGTGTGATGCCTCTGGAACAACAGGGCACTCGTTTCTCCTCCAACCTGACCACAAACCAATGTGCTATGGGTGGTCACGATGCCTTCACAGGGGCTCACCTGGTGAAGCGGACTTTGCAGATAGCGCACTCGTAGGGCTTCTCTCCGGTGTGAGTGCGAATGTGGCGGGGTAGCTTGCCCGCCCCCTGGATGACCTTGGAGCAGATGGGGCACTTCTGGAAGGCCTTGGAGCGCATCTTCCTCTCCCCGCCGCCCCCTACTTCTCTCTCTTCTACTCTTCCGCCCCTCTCCCCTCCCCCCCTCTCTTGGCTGGAGCCGCCCCGTGACGCCCAGAGTGGCAGCAGTCCCTCTGACATGGTGGAGGTGGCGGCGTCCTCGTGGTGCGTGCTGTTAAAGTAATTCAAGTAAAACTCCACGTCTGGGTCCTCCCCTTCCCCTGGCTCCTCTCCGGCTTCGGCCCGCACTTTCTGCCTCTCGATGGAGTCCATCATCTGCTGCAGGAGGGCGCTGGCCGAGCCACCCTTCCCGTCCCTCCCACCCTCTTCGTCCCCCTCCTCCTCCGGGTCCCGTTTAGGCTCAAAGGGGAGGTAGAAGTGTCCGTTCTGGGATGTGGTGTAGAACGGGGCGACCGGCCCCCCTCCGTTCCCCCTGGCCCAGGATAGCATTCCCCTGCCACTCTCCGGGTGATCCGCCTCGCCTTCGTCCTCCTCATCCTCGTCCTCATCCTCTGGGTCCACTGTGGGGGCATGTGCCAGGGAGCGAGCCAGGGAAGTGTAGTACTCAGTAGGGCCACCGGGGGCACCGTTGCTGTGGGCCCCGTTGCCGTGGTTAAAGTGCAGTTGTGAGGGCATGTCCCTGAGCTCTGGCGTGCTGCAGCTGCTACTCCACTGGGCCCCCCTCTGGAAGGACTCGAGATACTCCCTGGCCCGCAGACCATTCCCCTTCCCCTCCTCGTCATCATCGTCGTCGTCCTCTCGCTCGCTGCCCGCCTACGAGGAAACAGAGACAACATGCATGACCCCGAATGTGACTGGGTTGATTCCGTTCCACACGTTTCCCAGAACCTCTGTATTATAGCTTCGCTGCGCTTTGACTACGGAAAACGTCTACCAGACCATGCCGTCCTGAGACTCCACAACTAGTCTTGGCTCAGCATGACTCAGTGTGAAAAGGTCAAATTGTTATTTTGTAAGACTAATAAAGAGTTGGATGTAAGTGTGCTGACTATGTGAAGGCCAGACAAAGACTGACAAGTGAGGGTTGGTTTCTTGGCGAAACGTGATGACAGAGCTCGTGTGTTACGAGGTTGTGTGGTGTGACAGTCGGATGGTGATCCAAAACTAGCCTTACGACACAACACTTAACTATTCAAAACAAGAGCGCTTTGAATGTACTTCCACGTAGGTCATCATAAATATTTCCATTTCCAAAATCTGTATTTTACTAGTTGTTGAATACGGTTGTGGACATACAGTCTGAATGCATTAAAGGTACCTGTGGATTCTTTAATAATAGAACTGAGTTGCCTAATGAGTTGTACAGAAGGTGATCCAAAAACAACAACAAAAAACAAACAGCTATTCTACATCTGCTAAGATATTTTTTTCAGAAATGTTCCACATGCACAGAACTAAATTGCCTTCAGTTATTTATGGACATAACAGGTGACACAAAGCTAAATTGCATGGTCCTTACACAGGTGCTCCTGGGCAAAAACAATGTCACTAAAAATGGGCAGTTTGTTACACAACACAATGACAAAGATGTTTAAAGTTCTGAGGGAGCATGCAATTGGCATGACTGCAGGAATTGCCATGGATTTACGAGTGGTTACATTAACACAGTGCCATCCCTAAAAATGTCACATAAATAGGGGCGAGAAATGGCCTTGTTATTTGTTTCAATATTCAACAATGCTGCTTCCCGGTTAAAGTTGAGTTTGATAAAATGGTTTGCTAAGTGACAGTATTTGTATCCATGCCCAACACAGACAGACAGACAGACAGACAGACAGACAGACACATTCAATATGAAAGGCCATGGGGTGGAAAGTAACACGACAAGACTGTTGACAGTGTTAGTTGGCTTCGTCATGACGACCAGCTTACCGGCGGGGAGAGCACTTTGGTTTCCAGCAGATGAGTGCAGACATCCTGGACAGGCGGGATCTCCAGGAGGCGGGCGGCGGCCAGTATCCCGCCAACGGTGCTGTGGCTGACCGTCAGAGTGGCCGTGTAGGCAAAGTCCAGCAGGGCCCCCAGGGCATCGGCAGCCACAAAGTCAATAGAGTAGATGTTCTGCTGGTCGGCGGTGGGCCCCGAGGTGAACAGCTTGTGGAAGTAGGAGCTGCAGGAGGCCAGGACCGAACGGTGGGCAGGGAATTCCCTCTCTTGGGTGACCAGGAGCACGTCGCACAGCAGGCCGCTGAGGCGCTGTTTGTTGAGGCCTCCCAGGATGTCGGCGCTGTGCTCGGGGAAGGGGATTCCCACGGGGCCCTCCTCCACTGCCTCCCCTCCTCCGGTTCCTGTACCCCTGAGCCGCCGCCCTCCCCTCCCACCGGCTCCTGACGACATCTTCCACCAGCTTGCCGCCGAGCCGCCAATCACAGCCGCCGCCCGCGTGTCCGTCCTGCCGTCTGTCCGTCTGCCTGTCTGGAAGAGAGGAGGACGGTCAGCTATCAGTCTTTGAGACATACAGACATGGAACTGGGACTGGGTAGGTATTACACTAACATTACGGTAACAGGCCACATGGTCGGCTTGTCCGACGTTTGTTTGTGATTCTTCCGTGTACCCAGATCTAAGAGAGGTGCATTATTAAAGTGTGGTTATTATTAAAGTAATGTGTGGCAGTCATTTCAAAGTGCTTGTTGACGGTGCTGCATTGAAGTGCTTTGCTGCCATTAAGGTGGCCAGTAACAAATAACGACGGGTTTGACTGCTGTTACTCAATCAAATCACTATTACATGGCATTAGCGTTCTTACTGGTCAGTTGAGCTGAAGAACCCAAGGTTTGCAGAAGCGCCAACACCCAATGGCAAGAGTCCGCCCCAGTGCCAGGCCCTAGAGCCCATTAAAGAACATGGAGGTGAGCCATCTTGTACCATCACCACCGTAGAACACACAGATGCCATTCATATCACAGACTAGCAGCAGTTGGCTGACTTGGTGTTTACAGACCAGTCCGATAGGAAGCACAGTATAGCTACGGCATACATCCTTTCTGGACCACGTCTTCCATACGTAGTGTTGAACGTGCTGTCATCTGTTATATCTGGAATGGTAGATGTATTGGTTCTCTGCTGAACCTATTGCCCTGAGAGAGAGTGAAGGGCAGTTCGAGGGAGAGCAGGGAGGATCATAGTGCATGCTGGGAGGAGTAGGGCGTGCGTCTCTCTTTGTCAGTTCGGAGAGGGCGGGGACAAGGGGGCTGCCAGTCACAGACCCCATGGAAAAAACCCACTGGAGGAGGAAGAGGAGGACACGCACAAGCTGCAAGGGAACGGTATTAAAAAGGGAGGTTGTCAATCCGGTCTGAGCCGGTTACCCCACCCAGTGCTGTGTGCCAAGTTTCAGGAAAGGCTGTCCCCTCGCTCACGTGTGGGGGGGAGATTAAAATGATCGACTGCAGCCTGCCCACGAGGGGGAGGGGTCTCAGCCACGCAAGCCCTCAGTGATTTGTCCATTTACACACACACACACTCGCACGAACGCACACACGCAAAAGCCACCCCCCCCTTCCATCTGCCAGGGAGACCCAGCAGGGGGTGAGTCCAGGCGGATTATTCTCTAGAAGAGCAACACACTCAAATGACATTCCTCCACATCAAGTCTCCTGGTATGTATACTAGACCTGCTCAACCTGGCTGCCTCTCCCGCGGTCCCTCCCACAACCCACAGTGCAGCTCCTCCCTCCACACCTAGGGATCTGGCAGGGTGACAGCACTAACCACCGGTCATACTTAGCAAACGCTGGCTGATAAGTCAACTTTGGGCGGTGCTGCGAACCCAACTGCACTCTGCTGTTAACCCCCGTGTAGAAATACTTAACCTGTCAATCTCGTGACCTCATGTGTCTGACATAAAAACATGATTATGGTAAACCCGAAAACAAAACGAGCTCGCACATGCAAAAATGACTGTCCCACCCGGGTCCACAGTATTGAGCACCACAGATCATTTATTCATGACACACATTTATCACTTTCATTTTGGCTCCAACGCGGTTAGCCCAGTCTCTTTCTCCTTTAAACCTAGACCATTCTGACGGACACCTGGTCACACCAACACTACAAACTCCCATTGTTTTCTGATCAAACAGCCTTGTCTGACATGGCCTGGGCACATTTTATTATCCTCCACCTCTCATTTGAATATGCTGAGGGAGGGGAGCGAGGGCAGTGAGGGCAGAGAGACAGACAGACCGACAGTCAGTTAGGGCAACCACAGAGCTAACAGTCTTTGTCCTTCACAGTGTGAAAATAGATCCCGGGTGAGCCCAGAGACTCAAGCCGAGTCAACCTGCTCTAATGGATGCTACGGGGCTGGCCCCTGGTGAACACGTTATCCACACGCCTGACCCCGGGACACACAGCTCCCGAGCCAGACCGAGGAAGCTGAGAAGAGTTCCAGTTCTTCCGAGGCCCCCCCCATAGAGATCTCCATCCAGTGTACCCGGTCCTGGGAAAAGGAAGAGAACAGACCCGGGCCAGGGACGACCCACAACCAGCCCGTAAGAAAGAGAAAGAAAGAGCGCAAACAAACCCGATCCTGACACCTCCTCGTGGCTCAAAACATTCCTCATCACTTATTCATTGGCTCTGGGTGACAAAGGCTGTAGCACCACACTGTGTCCCCAACGTCTCAGCTCCCAGGGCCGCCACTGACCCGGCGCTGCCCGCCTGTTACACCAGGTCCCATTCCACATGCGAAGGGCGCTACTTTGCAAGTCAAACCGCTACTTACTGCCACAGATCCCACCCCCAACCTCACCGCCACTCAAGCCTGACACCACAGTGCGTCCGGCAAACGATGAGAGCAGCTCTCCAGATTAGATTTCAGGGATGATCCCATGCAAGACTCCCAGGGCTGAACATCCACTTTGTTTCAGTTTTTATCGAAACACGTCGTCCGTGTGGCTTTTTCACAGCGTGTGTTTCTCTGTTAGACAGGTCCCTTCAGACCAATACACATGTATTCTACTGGTAGTAATAAATATTTTATAAATCGGGTGGTGCGTTTTACTGGAAATATAACCTTAGGTCAACTGGGACTAGTGTGAAAGGATCTCCAGTCATTGGCCGACACATTCATTCCTGGTGTATAATAACAATCAGCCCAGGTCAACCTCAGGCGATCGGTGCAGTATGAATGTCACACAAGCTATCAATTTATCGACTAGGATGCTATCTAAGAGCAGTCAACACCCTAACTATGTAGTTGAACGGTGCGACACAGAGACCCGAAAACAAGCATCCTTATCAGAACAAGCACAGCAAGTGTGCACGGGATATGTGGCACATCAACGAACAACTCCACCTAGAGTGGAAGGGCAACAACAGAGCAGCCTAACAACAAGAAGCACTGGGTGGGTTATATAGACAGCAAAGTTCAAGCAAGTTGTCGTTCCCTGGCTCACTGTCACAGGCTTAGCCCAGCCCCCTGGTGATTAGTGATTGGAGCCTAGGCTGCCCAGAGAAAGGAAATCACTGGACCGGGGTCAACAGGGTTCAAGGTCAAGTCACAGAGGATATTACAGGATAATCAGAAATGCTATGGGGAGGGGGGCAGGGGCTGGCGAGTTCCAAGAAGAAACAGGATTCTGACTGAGGCTGAGCCTGCCTGGCCTAGTGTGACTGTGAGTCATTACAGCCAGGCCGCACGGATAGGAAGCCTGATTGGCTGTATTGGGAGCGAGCAGGAAGAGGGCGAGCAACTGATAAAACTGAAGTTGTGGGGCTGAGCTGCTCCGCCTGACAGCTGCCAAAAATCAGACACAATGCTCCTGGCTGAAAGGTAGTGGGCGAGGTGATCTTGAACAAACTCAACATTAACATAGGCACCCTTAACTAGGTACTGTGAGTAAAAAAAACACCTAACAGCAGGTGTTAGACACCCTTAAATATAAAGCCCGGTATCATGTATTGGCAATAAAAGTTTAGTAAAACAGGAAGTGGGAGATTTATAGGGTCGGTTTATCATTTCCTTTAAGGTACCATTAACTCAGACAAAAAGAGCTAGCTGGAGAGCCACTGTTGGGAATCACTAACTACCAAATGGCTCCTCTGTACCATCCCCCTCCTCGTAGTAAAGTAAACCAAAGTGAAGGCTCCACTTGGCTCATCTTTCCTCCCTCCTCCTGCCTGACCTAGCTGGTCCAGAAACAGCCCTCCACATCTGGCAGTGGTGTTCCAGACAGAGACACAAGCTCTTGTGATGCTAGGGGTTTCACTCCGCAACGTCACGATACTGCCAGTCAGGGAGTAGTAGAACCAAACTCACACGTGGCACTAAAAACAACAGAACCCCTAAAAGGCTGTTAGCTACACGCGGTTGACTGGACGGGCATGAGTAGCCTCTTGCTGTTAGCCCTGCGCCATTCTGTGCATGCCGCCATGCATTGTGGGCAGAGGACTTCCTGTGTGTCTGTGACAGACATGTAACAGAACCCGCTCTGTTATCAGATGACCATCTCTCTCTTTCTCTGTCTCTCAGATACCATGCCCCCGCCGGTCGGCCGGGCCGACCACATCGCCCACTTCCCCTTCAGTCTGCTCTGATGATCACAGGAGAGGTTGGCTAACTTCCTTCTATCCCTGCGCAGCGACAGCGTTCACCATGGGACCTCTCAGACGGAACCAACCCCAACTGGAACCGCGCGCCACCGCGAAGACAACACACCCGAGGTACAACCAAACCATGTAAAAAGTGAAGTCATACGTGCAACATAACACTTATGACTTCACCCTCGTCCCTAATTTGATCAGGTCGTGTGAGCTGCTTCGTAAGGCAGCAGGACTAGAACAGCCCCCATCACACCCTGTGGACTCCACAGCAACATGACACAGAGCTCTGTCTGTGCCTGCTTGGGCCAGGACCACTGGGACATGGAGCTGCTGACAAAGGGAGTTCACCCTTAATAAGGGGGCAGCTTTAAGCTTTTTTTGCACCACCCAAACGCAACATTACCCCAAAACAAGGTCTCCCAAAGCTAGGGAGGTGTAATAGAAAGAAACCTGTCTCGTGTCGCTGTGGACCTGCTAGTTTGGGGCAAAATGGTGCATAACATACAGGAATATCATCTGTAACATGCTCACCACCAAATTGATGGGTGGTGTCTAGGGCCTACCCACAGGCACTGAAGTCCCCTGCAATTCCCCTGGATGCTATTGTGGGTAACTTGGAGTGTCCCAACATAACCTCTGTGGAATTTACTCAGGCTGAAAGAGAGAAGCCTTCTGCAATATGTACTCAAGCAGTTGCATAAGTCATTTTTGCACATCAAAACTTAACGAACATTTGACAGAATTAATTCTATTTAAAACAGCCACTGAAGGCTAACCAATCACTTGCCAGTTCGGGCATCCTCGTCTCTCACTGTGCCCGCACACTTCAAAACAAGTCCAACAAGTATGAGTTACTGAACATGGATTCGTGAATTAGAAGGAAAAATGATTACGCTTCCTGCAACGCCTTTTGAAAACCACCAACGGACGGGCAGAGACCGTGGGCTAAATGATGTTGTGTTGCAAATAACAATGCCAAGGGGGCTAGTTCAGGTGAGATGGGTTAGGAGAATTACTAAAATGGAGGGTGTGGGCAGCCTGGGAGACGAACTGAAAGTGAATAAACAAATACAGTTCCCGGGGGCAGTGGGCACATTTTCCAGTTGTTCAAGGTTCCATGTGCTATTCTGCGTTATGGCAGCTCGTTCACTAGAATTCACTAATGAGGTGAAATTGTCCACAAGAGGTGTCACATTTTCATCCTTCCCATCACAGATGTGGAAACACAGAGCCTCTGCTCACTCATTCCTTGTCTTGTACATTAACAGTATTAAAACCGTTGACATTGTACACAACCCCACGATTGCAGACGATGAACAACAATCCTCATTTCAAACCATCAGTAGAAGTAAAGGGATAACAGTGTGACAGCCCAGACCTTAAGACAACAACAGTTTCTCTAAAAAAGATGTGATCTACAAGCTCTGAGAACTGTCCTATTTTACCATCTCTTATTTTATCTGCAATTAAGTCTGGAACTCTGAACTCTACCAAGCCCCTCCTATTGCTCTCTCCCCCTCCTCTTTTTTCTCCTCAGTGTCAGGGGAGTGTGCAGTATGAGCTCTTACCAGCTGGGCAGAAGCGTGTGTCCTGTCCCCAGGCCCTGTCCGGCTCCCCTGCCTGCCTGCCTGCTCTCCTGTCTCTGTGTCTGGGCAGGGCCCTGCCTGCTGCCTCTGTACAAGAGCTTTTGCAGACAGGAAACTTCAGAGTGGCCCTAGTCATACAGACAAGCCCTTGCCTGATCCCACACAAGCAGACACCTACCAGCCCCCTCTATTTTCAGCCCACTGCCCTGGCATCTCTTCCTCCTCCATGATTGGCTTGACAGTCAGTCACTCACCACACCTCCTTGCTGGGATAGGCTGGCGGCTGTTCCCTTTCCTGTATGGCCAAAGGCAAGGCACTCTGGGATATGAAGTCCATAAATGCTGTTTGACCTGCTACTCAGCCCATGAGGCGAACTACGAGTCCCAGGTTTCTGCCCCTTGCCACCCCCACTTCTCCTAGCCTGTTCCAACGTAAGCACTCAGGGCTGAATTATACACTACAGTATGTTGCTAGCAGAATGCCAGGTATTAAAAGTACAGACCAGCCATCAAACAGGGCCGTGCTGCATACGAAAAAATGCTCTCAACCAAAACTGTCACAGCCACTGCCAAACACCGTGGCTGACACAACCCCTCAGTCTACGTTCTAAACATACTTCAAGACTCCTGACCTAATTACTCCTATTCTGATTAAATCCAAACGAGCAGGAAAGAATGATAAACACAGAAAAATATATGTAACAGACATTGCTTGTAACTTTTTCTTCCAAGCAATCATGCTGTGAATGACACCTGAACCTGAAAAGTTATTGTAATTCGCTTGTCATGGTACCTTGTCCTATAGAATTGTTTGGTTCCTCCTTCCTCTTGTTCAGAACCCCCCCCCCCCCCCCCCCCTCCCCTAAATGCTCCCACCTGCCTGAAAAGTTAACGCCTCACACATACCAAATAAAACTTTGTCATAGCAACCTCAAAAGGTAAGAGCGGGAATCAGATAAGTAGTTTAGCAGAAATGAAAACACAACCATAACTACTGTCTGCGCCCCCCCCACCCCCACTTCTCCCCCACCCCCTTCTGTCCCCCTCCCTCACTACATTCTCCTCTCCTACTGTGCCTACTCCCTCCGGTCGACAGGCCCTGGGCAGACAGCAGGGGGTTAGCAGGGGGTGCCTTTAGCTCACCTGTAATGGCCGTGGTGGTGCTTGTTGTGGGTTAGCTCAGCCCTCCTCTCCTCCTCTCTGGAGCTCTCTAACTGTCGTGCTGCTCAAAGCCCCGTATGCGCTAACCAAGCAGCAGCAGATCAACTCAATTCCCTTCCTGGTTTCTGGAGGGCAAAGAGGTCCCTCCCTTTCTCTTGCTCTCTCTCCCTCTTAAAGAAACAGCATTCCCCTCGATGTTTCTCTTTCTCTCCTCTCTGGGGAGCCGAGTAAAAGAGATATTTGCGATCAAGAGTGAACGGCATATCAGTCACATAATTAAATAGCACATAAACAAGCACTTGACTTAATCCTCTCGCTTTTGAAAACAGATGTCAGCACAGTTGTAAAAAGCATCCAAATTAATTGGCCATGATCTGATTATAGTTGTTGGTCTCAGTCTTTTCTCGTCTACAGTGCTTCTCTCTCTCCCTCTCTGTGAGACAAGTCGCACCCACCCATCCCACAGCCTGAGGTCATAGTGTCCCATCCCAAAAACAAGCCTTGGCACATTCCAGGACATAGGGGCTGCCAGCAACCCCCTAGACAGTCGCTTTCTGCCTACAGCACCTTGGTCTCAGCCCTTCTCACACTGTATGTGGTACCTGTACCATTTACAGGTGAGACTACCGAAGCCATAACCAGCCCACACAACAATTAGTATTTACGTGGCACATAGGAGACGAGTCGAGACCAATGGTCATCAGGAAACCTCCAACAACTTCTCCATTTTCAACTCTGCACACCTGGACATTAACAGTTGCAGGAGCCATTCTCCATCTTCCATACTCAGACCACATGCTGAGCACGAACACACAATTTTGTATAAAATTAAACGGCTCACCTTATGTAACGTGCTAAAACGCCTACTAGCCATGTCAGGTGTCTCACGAGTCGGACAGGAATCTGGGGCAGCCCACCGTGTGGCATGGCTTGACACTGGTGAGTTGTGGTGAGAACATGGCATGCTCTGACAGCATGGGGAGGCAATGACACACACCCAGCCTAGAGGGCAGTGTCAGCACTGCAGAAGGTAGCAGTTACAACTCAAAAACAAACTATTTAAAAGGTTAACTTGAAGTCATATTCAAAATACACATTATCTTAAGTGTTAGCCATCACACCATGTAAAAATTACATTTGTTTTTATTCATAAAATTCAACCAAGTCAATACTATAAAAGGCCTTTCATTTTTTTAAATTATTGCCCAGAGAGTGAAAAAAGGGTTTGAAAGTGTATTTCCGGCAGTACATTACTGAAATATGTAAAACAAACCCAAAAATGTATTTTTGCTTTGATTTACAGAACTATGTTATGTTTATCATTTAGTTTGAATGAGGAATGATTCTCTAGATTTTGCACATTAAATATTTAACTTCAAAACAAGATAACAATAGTATGTTTTCAGTTAACATGTAGTCATACTTGTAAATTATTAAAAATATATATATATTTGGAGAATTGGGATCCATAGTAAAACACAATTTCTAATGAAAATGAAATATTTGAAAATATTTCGATTACAATAACAAACCCTTCCCTTTTAAACTTTTTCAGATATCATGCAAAAAAATAAAAATTTGTAGACATTATATTTCTGGCCTGACAAGCATTGACCACATTTTCAAGAATCCCTGACCTACATGAAATTTTGTACACATCAAAATTGACAAACCAAAAGAATGGTTCATTTTCCTCTCTTGTAGACAGAGCAGATGTCAGCCCTGTTTATTACATTACAGTCTAATATAAACTAGTACCCCACACCAGAAACACCCAACAGCATCTCTGCTTTTCTCATTTGTGGCTGAACTATAGTTATGATTTTAATCAGGCCAAATGCCACAGAAACTTTAATCAAACAATACTCGAGAATAAAGCTGAAAAATATCTTCAGAAGTAGTTTAGGTATTAAATTAGGCATCTCATTTGGGAGTTTTAATATCCACTCTTATTTGTGAAATATGGGTTGCAAAAAACATTATAAAAAGTGAATTAAGAGCATCATTAATACATTGTTACCTCTTCTAAGTCTCTGTAAGAACCAAGAACTGTAGTATACATATATATATACATATACATATATACATATATATATACACATATATACATATACATATACATATATATCTATCTCTATCTATATCTATCTATCTATCTATCTCACATCGGTAGGAAAAAACGCTGCAAGAGTGCTAAACCATTCAGTTCTCCCAAAAGCACAAATCAAAACATTTCACAGCAAACCACAAACACTCCCACATAAAACAATTGTTTTATAGTTTCACAAATAGGTTTTATTTTAATTTTTTTTACATTATAACCGTATCCAACACATTATCTTAAGATAAAACGACAATTCTTCCATTTCCCTTTAAATGAGTCAAACATTTTTTAAGACTGAAAAATAGTACTTGAGTACTGTTTCTATAATAGTACTTGAGTACTGTTTCTATAATAGTACTTGTGTACTGTTTCTATAGCTTTATACACTTAACAGATAACACTGCATCCACTGTTACCAATGAAAGCAAGTCTGTTGGGAATTACAAAGTCAGCCAGAAGCATAGAATACATAAAAGGGTCTCTTATAGACGATAGGCTAATTGATACATGTTACCAGCATTATCCCACCACCTGCAGGCACAGAGCCAGTCACCTCTCCAGGGTTGTACCAGGAGAAGGCTTGGAGTGAAGGTTACACTTATTCACAGAAAGCAGAACAGTGGAGCAGAACCAAAAACACTAGAGGGAATCAGTTGTGTCGACTGGCAAAATTCAGAACATATCAGAGCATCAGTAGTCAATGTATTGGAGAAATTCTGACTTGACATTAATGAACATTTGAAACAGTTGATTCAGAAGCAAAATAAACACCCAAAACTTAGAGATTGGATAAATCCTGACTTTTTCAACATTCTAAGTACTCTTCTCTCAAACATTTTCTGCTCATGAACAAAACTGTAAATACTTTGATCAGGCATTATATCCAATACGCTAGTCATCATTGAGTACCTTCTTTGGTTTGTAGTCCTCCTGTACCTACAAAGAACTTGAAATGATTGCAATGATTTCCGTCTGGGACATTTTTTCATTGTCAAACATGGACCCTCTACAGCCGACCCAAAACTATACATTTTCATCATTAGGCCACTGATAATGCAATCCCCAAAAATGTACATTTTCAAGATGGACGACTTTCTGTTTCAAAGTCACTCTGTGATGCATATGCAAACAAATGCATCACCAAATGACTCTGTATTTCAAATATATAGTTCTGGGATAAATAGCCTTTTCACAACTGTGGTGCCGTAGAAAAGGTCAATACAGAAATGATCTATACAAAAGTGGTGGGATTATATCAATGGCTTTTCATGAGATGATAAACTGGCAGCCCTCCCATGCGTTGCACCTTATCTTCAACATGATAGTATGATTGGTAGTTGGATCTACCCTGACACTGGCATACATCTGTGATTATACACAATGACTCAACGGCCTGTTGATCAGAAGGACAGAGAGAGAGAGAGAGCAGAAACACATTTTAAGAGCAAGACAAAAGGGGTGCCGAAGTGTGTGCACATTTGCAGGTGTGTGTGTGAGAGAAATACAGAGAGACAGACAGAGGGAGGGGGACAGAGACAGGGAGGGAGGGGGACAGAGACAGGGAGGGTGGGGGACAGAGACAGGGGGACAGAGACAGGGGGACAGAGACAGGGAGGGAGGGGGACAGAGACAGGGGGACAAAGACAGGGAGGGGGGGGACAGAGACAGAGGGACAAAGACAGGGAGGGGGGGGACAGAGACAGACATGGATCAGGGATCCTGATGTGAGAAGCAGCTTGGTGTTGGACTGTTCATTCAGTGCCGCGGGTGGGGGTGCTGGGTTGATTGAGGCCCATGGTTTTACACAGCCAGCCAGCAAAGTCCACCTCCTCCACCTCAGCACGCTTGATAAATGTGTGGTTCTAAATGACGACAAGCAGTACATTTTCAGTTAGTTCAAACATCACCATTTCTCTACAGAGTCATTCCATAGGAAAAAACAATTTCAAAACTGAACACAATTATTTCTCTAATTAGAAACGGACAACGTTAGCATTCTTAAAAAAAAACATTTACATTTGTTAATAGTAAACGGTCTTGCCCAAAGAAACTAATTTCACAGTGCTCACAAACACACATTTTCATACGCCCCCCCCAGCAAGGAAACTAGAACCTTCTTGTTTCAAGCTTCGTGTTCTTACCAAACGAGTGACCAACTTCAGTAGTGTTTCGATTTTCTATTAAATATAACATATCATTTCTTACTGCATGAAATAAGTACTTAAACTTTTAACATATTTTTATTTAATAAGCTTATGTGAAGAATGGTATGGATAGAATGAAACGAGTCATACAAATATTAATAAGGGTGGAAGTTGAAAAACACCATCTAGAACAACAGGGTTAAAGATGGACATTTAAGGTGAGGTTTTTGAATTGTTCTCAATTTAAGGTTTTGCATAAAAATCTTACTAACAGACAGGGTAACAACATTAATTGGGTAGGAGTTAGCAGAATGCTAACACTGAAGTGAAATGTAATCCACATGCTAGTGCCAGTTTTCTGTGACGGACTATTCACATGGAACGGAGGAGTATTGCTAACGATTCTTCATGTAAGTTGTAAGGTTTATGGCCCTGTATTTGGGCCAGTCTTTTCCATTGACTTTTCCCCTGGTATTACCACTATGCAGCCACTGAGAAATCAAGCTGTCTCCAATCAATCAATGTCCGACTGTGTGTAAGATGCGGGATCACCTAAAACAGGAAAGGTGCAGCTCTACAAATGTTAATTGCACAAAGCCTATTACTTGGCAGAGAGCACTATTTTTAGATCAGTGATTCTACACCTCACTTTGCACAAGCTGATCCTCTTCAACAGACTCAATCCCTGATCATCTGAGGTTTTAGAAATGCAGCAGTTAGGGCAGTTAAAAGGGGAGAAACTGAATCCAAACATAGAAAGGAAATAGACAAAAGCTGAATATTGCCTTGAAAACCAAGTGTGACAATAATGGCCTCTTATTGATAGCAATATTGAAGAGATACAGTGACCTAACTAACCTATTAGCAAAAACGGATACACAGCAAAATTAAAATATGGTTAACAGGCAGCATGTCATGGAGGATTGAAGACGTTCAATGAGTTCTGACTGTGCAATAGTCCTGGTGTGTTTAATCAACACACAGAGAGTTAGCCCAACAGATCTCCCGTGCAAGTGACTGCACATTATTGCAGTAAGCCCCAAAATTTGGAAACCGGCGACTAGGGCAGGGCAAAGTCTGGATTTATAGGTTCTCAGGAGGATCTATCCAAACATTGTTGATAGCTGATGTAATCATGCTTTTTTTAAATCCATGTGAAGGGCCGTGTCCACTGTGCGCCCGGAGGGGTACACTGGCTGTGTGCCCGGAGGCAGGAACAAGGCTATAAGGGTACACTGGCTGTGTGCCCGGAGGCAGGAACAAGGCTATAAGGGTACACTGGCTGTGTGCCCAGAGGGGTACACGGGCTGTGTGCCCGGAGGCAGGAACAAGGCTATAAGGGTACACTGGCTGTGCGCCCGGAGGGGGGCACTGGCTGTGTGCCCGGAGGCAGGAACAAGGCTATGTACTATTAAAACACTTTATTAAACTTCCTTAAAAGCCACATATAGTACAAACATCTATACATTTTTAACTATACAGCCTACTCCTTATTTAAAACGTACTATTTGCTTAGTCATGCATTGTAGAAGGATTTTGATAGCACTACACACAAAATAATAAATTATATTAGCTAACCTTTTAAAAAGCTGTTGGGTAGCCTTATGTATATTAGTAGGGACATTTGTTTTCCCTTTAGGTTAGTTCCAGACTGTTTAACTCACTGTCCAAATATACTGATTTATGCTAAATGGTAAGAGAGAAAATAAAATGGCTGACTTGGTGGCAAAGACAAATGCTTCCTGGTCTATTTGGCGGTCTTCCCGTTGCAAGCCGAATGAAGAAGGTAGCAAGTAGACTTGAACAAAGTCAGTATCAGAAAAGGCAAGATATATTTAAAACCTTTTTTTAGAATTAATAAAAACAATCTTCAATTTTGTTGTGAAAACACCTAACTTTTTTGGTTCTTGATAAGAAATAGCTTTTTGAGACAATGATTTGCAGATGGCAGGTGGGATCATATTATGTACTTTTCAAGAACTTTTCAAGCACAATTCAAGAAAATTAATAAACCCTTCAACAATATAACAAAGAGCCTATTAAAGCTGAACTTACTGCAGTTACTGCAACTGTATCTATCACAGCCTATAGAATCCGATCGGCAAGAAGTGATTTTAAACAACAGTCTAACCACATTTCCTAATACTTTCTAACCCTCATTATTATATTTAGCAAACAGTCCAAAGTTTGCTAAATAAAGTTCCAATAGGCGAGTAGATTCAGCGGACTGAGCAGTCATCAATGCTTTCCTCTGGCTCCTTTCTTTGAAGGCACATGCACATGTGAATCCGGCCCATCTCAAAAAGCGCAAAACAGCCTTTTAAACATGACTGTGACTAACACCATTATGTCGTGCTTTAGTGGAGGGCGGGAAATATGACCTTCTGACACTGCCTCTCACCTTACAGCTTGACCCCCGTAAGTGAGAGCTGTGTGCTTAGATAGTCCAACAATTACTAGAACCCATTTAGAACTTCAGACACACTGTTGTCTTAAAAACAGTATGTAACATAAGAGTCAAGCCAAACAAAGAACTGGAGATATATTTTCATCAGATAGCAATAAGGGTTTAACATTGCCAGCCACACAAAAGTAAATTATAATGAAATACCTGTACGTCTTTGACAGATGATACATGATACAAAAGATTCAGGGTTTCCAATGAAATTCTTTACAGCTCTAAATAGCCTAATGTTTAGCTTGAAGTTCAACTTGCATTTTAACTTGCTATCAGATTAACAACAGGAAACAATGTTTTCATAGCACTGTACTGACAGAACCCTTTTTTTGTAACGTGCGGATCTAGTCTAAAGACAAGAACAAAGATTTCAGCAAAGTTGAATCAAATCTTATGTAATCTAATGAGTGATCCAGTACCACTTAAACAGAATGTTTTATACCTATGTTTACCAAACAAATTTTTTCAATCTTAACTTTTCTATATAAACCTGACCCCTGAGCTACCAAACGTTTCATTACTCAAGCATTAATAAACAGACAGTGTCCTACAATAGGCACGTAAACACTCAACAGTGATGAGAAGTTGCTAGCTACTCACCATCAGCATTTTCAGATCAGCTCTCTCCGCTGGATTCTTGATCAGACTATAAAAAGACAAACACAGATACTCCATTACACCCAAGAAATCATTAGAAGAACAACTCCAAGGAGAATGAAAGGATAGCATTCCTTACTCTGGAGGTTATTTTTCTATTAGCCACCCAGTCGATCACTGAGTAGGTTAGCTGCACAGAAAATCACTGCACCGTCTATCTCAATTTGCTGAGGTGGCCTCCAGAATGATTCTCAAGGGATGAGAAAATTACCTCTAGGTGACAACAAATAGCTGAAGTGTCTATATTCAAAAATCGCTTTGAGAAATGTCTGGACTGTCTAAGCATGCAACTCCGTCACTCCGGATGAGCAGGGTCAAGCTAGCTCGAGTCCAGCTTCAGAGGCATACATTCCCCTTCCCCACTAAAAGCATTTGACAGAACTTTGCGAAATAACGATTTACTACCTGAAAAACAAATGTTCTATAACAGTCAAAACCAAAAATTGGCAAACCAACGTAAAAATATACCTCTTCTAACATTCAGCACAGCTCATTGTCTTATGCAGTAAGCCATCTATGGAGATGTTAGAAAAGGTCATCTTAAAAATTTGTGTTTCCCCGTCACAGAACATTTGTTTTTAATCTATATAATCGTTAATTCGAAGTTCTATTCAATCGCTTTAGAAAGGGGAGAGCAATGCAATCATTAGACGCGCTAGTTCCACCAGGCACTCATGAGCGAGTTGTGCACAGAGAGACATGTAAAGTTGTTTATGACAAATCACAAATTATCTTTGTTATTCCCCTTAAAAAGGGAAATTTATTCCACAGAGAATAATAATAATATTGAGGATTCTTACTGAATACTGATACAATAAAGGGATCTGACGTAAGGAGCAGTATCCCTGTATTATATATCCTTGAGCTCACCATTTTGTGACAAACTCCTGGAAATCGTTGGTGAAGACACCAAGAGGCAACCTGGGAGGAGGCTGGAAAAGAGAAAGACCGTAAGACATCAAAATTCATTTGAAATCATATGGACCAGCAAACTGTAATAAAGAGAATATTATGAGTCAACAGTTCATCGGACCTCATTGACAATGTAGTCCAGCAGTTCAAATATTGCCATGGCCGGTCGACTGTCCACCCCATGTCCTAAGAAATCATAAAGAGACATTTAGATACTGTGAACCCTTCACTGACCGTTGACTGAAAGGCATTAATACAATCTAGTGCCTGATCTTACCGCTGACTGGCCTTCCGCCTGGTGGTCTGGGGAGGCGGTTGGAGATGGTGTGTGGTTCCCCCTCAGCGCCGTCTTGTACAGGACGTCCAAAGATGGCCTCCAGCTCCTTGGAGTCAGGAGGGGGGATAGGGTAGCGGCCAATGGCCAGCTCCACCAGGGACAGGCCCATGCTCCACACATCCGACTGCACAGAGTAGTGTGTGCCCTGTAGTCTCTCAGGCTGTTGAGGAACACACACACACACACACACACACACACACACACGTCACACCTCGGGAGAGCGGGCCAAGTGGGCAGGCAGATGGAGCGTCTCTGTGCACCGCGCCCTCCAGGTGTCTGAGGGGAGGCAGGCCTGGCAGTGCTTGCCTCCGCGGCACACAGCCCTCTCCCTGGCACGGCCTTGGCAGGGCGGCCAAGGCTGAGTAGGGGGAGCTGACTCACCGACATGTAGGAGCGTGTTCCCACGAAGGAGTTGGCCATGGAGTCGATGAGCTGGCCACTCACACCAAAGTCACACAGCTTGATCTCCCCGCGTGAGTTCACCAGGATGTTGGAGGGCTTGACGTCTGTGTGGCAGAGCAAGGAGGAATAGAGGTAAGGTCGGTAAGAGATCGCGATGGGCGGGAGCACACGAGATGGCGTGTTGGGGGGCGAGATGGCGCGTTGGGGGGGCGAGATGGCGCGTTGGGGGGGCGAGATGGCGCGTTGGGGGGGCGAGATGGC
>JACXGJ010006246.1:0-16597 GCA_016801105.1 Esox niger
CCAGTGTGCTGTTCACTGTTTTCAATCCCAGTGTGCTGATCACTGTTTCCAATCCCAGTGTGCTTTTCACTGTTTCCAATTTTCACAGTTGTACAAAATATGAGAAAGCACAGGATGTGAAAAAGAGAAGGAAAATGTGGTTTGAACTTGTACATTTGCTGAGAATACTGACTTTGTTTTATTAATCTTTCTGACCGCTCGTCCATCCCAGGGCCCCACACCTGGCTGTCCAACTGCATCTGAACTCCTGATATCCATCACTAGAGTCTGGCTACCTCTGATGAGAAACACACACAGCCTAACCCACAGGGAAGACAGTACTCTAACAAGAATGGATATTGGATGTCCATGCATCCACAAACACACATTTAGACAAATGGTCACTCATAACCACACACGCGCACACGCACAAACATAAAATAAAATCAAACACGCATCCTCTTCCCTGACCTTTTTGACCTTTATATTGTAGAGCAAAAAAATATGATGCCATTTGGGCCACCAACAACGCTCTTCAGGTCCTAGAAGGCTGAAACCCCGTTTCTACCTGGTAGTTAATTAAACTCACCTGGTGTCCCAGGTCTCAATTAGTCCCAGATTAGATGGAGAGAAGTGTTTCAACTTTCCAGGACAGGAGGTGAAGAGCCCTGTCTGTGCCCTAAATGGCATTCTATTTTTTTGTAGTGAACTACTACTGTTTATCAGGGAAGTAGTGAATAGTGTGCCTAGTAGGACACTGACGATGTCTGGTTTTGTGCCACAGTTCCTAGTGGCCCAATTGGATCTTGTTATTCGCTTAATTGGGTCGATGTGGTGATTTCGTCCAGGTCATTATACATTAAGGAATACCAAATTGGTTGTTGCCAGTCCCCTTTATTTCCAATTGATGTCTGTGTACCGGAGGCCTCTCAGGAGAAAAAAGGCCTTCTGAAAAGGCTGTAACCGATCGTGTCCAGTTACAGTACAATCAATGGTGCCCTGTAAGAAATTCAGGATGGAAACATCAGAGGCTGAGATCTCTATGGAAAGTTTTTCTGGAATGTTTCAAGAACGCTCCAAGAGGACACCAAAAGAGAATATCAATATCATGTTAAAAAGGAGGTCCAGGTACCATGTGACAGCATTGTCTGTTTCTACCAGGTCAGTACGACTAAGAACACATGCATATTTTCAGCAACAATCTGGGAGCAATTTGGGTTGCTCAGAAACAGAACAACCGATTTTTCACTTCGCCAAGGATTAGAACCAGCAACATTTCGTTCACTGGCCCAACGCCCTTAACCCCAAGGCCACCCTGCCTGCTGACACGTGCCTGTAAATCAGGTGATAGATGAGGTGAAAAGGAGACTGCCCTGCATTTTTAACATGTTCATTACTTTTGCTTTGTAAACATCTTTCACCACAATGATGATAAATGTACCACTGCATTCAGTGACAGGGATTCCTAAAAAACAACAGCAAAACAAGATTGCCAAAATGTATATGGATATGGTAGAAAAAATGATGCTTTAGAGAAGCACAAAAGGTTTAACGGTTAACTTCATTAAATGGCCGTGAAAAGCGTCCGATGTAGAACAGCCGTATAGAATTGTCCTTTTCCTAATGTAAAGAAATGAATTACGGTATTAAAAAAAAAAAAATGGTCTCACAATCCACCTCCAGGCAACGTCCTCATAAAGCATGATGGGAGGCAGAGCTCATCCCGGGGCCAGACGGACGTCAGCCAGGTCAGAAGTTTAACGCTGCACAGATCTGACTCAGTATGATGGACTATTGACTGTCCCTTGACCGGGCTTCCCAGAACCCCCATCCCTAGTCATACATCCCTGATGAAAAAAGATCCGCCTGTGGTGAGAGAAATATTCTGGCTAGCTCTTTATTAACCCTTTAACGATCAGCTTGTTGACAGTCCGAACAAGGAACTACAATAACAACACAAACATCAACGAGACAAAACACAAGCCAAACATCAACGAAAACAGCAACAAGACAAACAACAACAAGACAGACCCCTACAACACAAACAACGACATGGCAAGCAACAACAAAATAAACAAACAGCGTGTATAGATTATTGACGTCCACGTCACTGTGTATAGATTATTGAAGGATTCTACATCCCTGTCCAGGAAGTGTGTTGAAGAAACTGTATCTTCCATCCAGACTGGAGCGATTCTACCAATGTGAAACTGATCTCCATATTAGGGGAGTCTGGACGGATATTGTCTTGACCACGGAGACGGACGGGTCACCAGACCGCAGACCTGTAATGACAAGCTAACCTGGGTTGGTTATGGTGCTCCAATGTCAAGGTGAAGGCCTCTGGAGAAACACATGCACACAGGCAGAAACAGACACCCATACACACATTCATGACAGAGACATGTGTGACAGAGAGAGGTCCAACATGTCACAGAAGAAACAACGCCATGTACTGTTGAACACAGAGAGATGTGTCTTTGGCTAAATGATGTGTGTGATGTTTGTGTGATATTTTTGATACGACCATGTTCAGAGGTTTTTAGTCAGCGTTACCTACCTCTGCTATCTTTTAACATGCAAAATGTCTATTATTTGATTTGGAGATACAATGACATATTAATGTAAGGGGAATTCCTCCTCAGCTCATGACTACAGTCTTACATGTTATGGATGTAAATAAAATGAACACTGTGGCGGCATAAATCTGCTTTCAAAGTCTCATTGTACAGAACAGCTTAAACAGATCTTACGACAATCCGGTCTGGAAAACTAGCCCTACCAATACCTTACCCTCATTTCACAGATTGCCTCGGACTCTCTCATCTAAACTTGCACATGTAGGCTGCCGGAGTGGGAGTTCTGTGTGGAGAGGAGGGAGGGCAGAGGAGAGGAGGGAGGGCAGAGGAGAGGAGGGAGTGAGAGAGAGAGGAGAGGAGGGAGAGAGAGAGAGAGAGAAAGTGAGGAATAGAGTGAGAGGAGAACATTTTTTCCCGGTGAAGTCACCCGGTCTGTGGCAATGGGAGGGAGCCACTGTCTGCACACACACAGACATCCCTGTGTGTCAGTGTCAGCGAGTGGGTGGGTGGGAGCGCATCGCCGCAGGGGACAGAGGGAGAGACGATGGGGGAGTAGGAGAGAAAAGGGGGAGTAAAACAGGGGAAGACTGAGAGAGGGGGACAAAGGTTGTGAGAGGGAGAGAGATAAATAAAAAGCCACAGGAAAACAGCGAGCTGAGAGCGAGGAGAGAGACAGAATGAAAGAGACAGAAATGGGTGGAAAAGAATGGGGCTCATCGGGGAACAGAGGAAATACTGGTAATGTATAGAGATCATGTAGAAACCCAGAGATAATGCAGAAGGAAAGGGCCAGTCTTGCCTCAACGCCATACCAATACTTAACATATTTCCTAGCAGCACCAAGACACATTAACGGTCAAATGACTTCATACTGAACAGGGAAGTAGGAAGGGGTGGCTGCATAATCAACTGCCTACTAACCTAAATGTTGTGTTTATAGTCTCATCTGAGTAAAGTTCGCCCCACATCAACGTGTTCTCACTCTAACTCAGATGAGTTGTCATCAACGATTGCGGGATGGCCTAACAATGACTTTGAGTCACCTCAAGTGTGTAAGGGGGATGTGGCTGAAGTTCGACTTGTTCTCTTGGGTTGGGTAGTACCAGGCTAAATTAACCTCCTAATCCTCTGTTTTCACAGTGTGACAGGGAACCTGGTGTTTGAGAAAAACAAATTCTACACCTACAGAGGTGAGGGCACTCTGCAGTGATTGTCGGCCTTGCAAACACGCGGCGTTCGTCCACTGATCGCTAACTCACCTGCTGCTGTTGCTCATGCTTGTTTAGCTGAGCCGCCCCGGCAAGCGGTTAGCCTTTAGCTATCGGCCTTGCTCAACCGCGAGACACTAATCAAGAACCCTGAGCCAATCAGAAAACGGGAGAGGAGGCCGCTGTTAAAAGTTAACGATGGCGTCAATAAGAGATGTGGATGTATTGCGCGTATGCAAAACTTAAATCTTACACTTTGTTTGCTGCCAAGAACAGCCATTGCGAATGCTATGATCGCTAATGGATACTCGTCTGAGAGAGGTAATTGCTCGTGTCTGAGAGCAAACCCAGTGCCTATTTGTGCACGACCCTTAAGACGAAAGAAAAGTTACAGGATCCTATTCATAAATACTGTACACAACTGGGTAACATGTTTAATACTTTGCTTCCTATCATTTCCACAATATTGTATGACCACCATTCAATTCATAATGTAACATAACATAAGCTCAACCTAAAACCCTATCCGGGTGAAATTCCCCATTGCTTGTGTTGTGTCTGAAGGCCCATGGTGTCATACTTCACAATAGGCCATTCCTTGGTTTTGCGAGATGTGCTTTTGAGTTAGTTTTGGCATTGCGATGTAGCTTTCGCTAATCGGATATGGTGGTTTCAATTCATACATTTGGACAATGTTGATTATGCTAACGCCAGGCCAAGGTGAAAAGTAAAGAATGTCTTATTGTGAAATGACAGCATGAGCCTACAAACACAACACCAGGTAAAGGGAATTTCCCCTTAATGGGATTTTAGGTTGAACTAACCCTTTAATGGAGTGTCACAGTGCTACGTACCGACAAGCGAAAATTACCCTGAGACCCCGTTGACGTGACAGATTAAAAAAAAAGTAGGACACATAGAGACAGAAAGAGAAAGGGGACAAAAGACACAAAGGAGAGAGAATTAGAGACAAGAAACCAGGCAGCGAGAGAGAGAGAGAGAGAGAAACAGAGAGAGTGATAGCATTGGAATGTGTAATATCTAGGCAGGGTTGGGTGTGTGGAAGGGGTGAAGAGGCTCCTCTGGCTGTAGACAGAAACCAGGCAGTCCACTGATAGACAGGGTATGAAGGGAGGCTGGGGGAGGGACCATGGGGTTTGGACTGAAACATTTTTCACACAGACAAACTAGCTCTCACATATTCAAAATGTACTTTCCTTTAACTGAGCTGGGGTGCTGCCAAACCCTGTGTAACGGCACCACCGTGGCCATATCCCCACCGGGCCATTCTTTCAGTTGAAACTAATGGCGTGGGGTTTAATCCAAGGTGTTCTGACCACTCAGTCTAATTCACAGCATTGACCTGAGCCGAGACAAACTGAGCCACCTCGCTTTTTAAAAAACAGAGCTTGGTCAGTGTGTGTTTATCTCTCTCTGAATCCAGTCCAGCATGGACCAAGGTGAGCCAGTTCATTCAGACGGTCTTACTAGCTGTACACCCACCTTCACAACTCACGAGTTTATTTCTATACCCTTACCAAGAGTACTGTGTTGTAGTCCTACATACAATGTAAACTGGCACGAAACAGAGTGAATGTATGCTTAATGCTTTTATATTAGCATAAAGCGCAACATTAAAGACAATTTATTTACATAGTTTTCACTGTTTGTGCTGCTTGAGAGATACACGCCAGGTAAAAAATAGAGCAGTTGTGGTAACAAATAGTATATATATTTATAATATTGTTTACTTAATTTCGTTATACTCTAAATGTAAAGTCTAATATCGCAATACCCCCCATCAGACTCGGGTCAGTTAAGATTGAGACGTGTGTCCTCGGCAGGTCATCTCCGCAAGTCATTCTGCTCGCAAGCACTCTAAAAACAGAACGTACTTGCATGTATGTAGATGTTCGGAGAACATATTTGTCGACAACCATGACTGAGCTGTCAAGGCACAGCTTACAGCAATAAGTCGTTGGATTGCAACATGGCAGGGCAACGTTGTCCCACAACAACCCTACTAACCTGGGGCTGTGGGGCACCGTTGGTTTTCCGCGACCAGGATGGAACCCCTGGCTGCAATTCAATAGATTATTTGATGCTAAATGACCATACGACGGTTAACTTCAACATCTTGTGCTTTGTTCTACACTAGGACCATCCAGCATTGCAGACACTGAAGTGAAATTCACAGTTTGTTCAAAGATGTGTCTAAAATGTCAATAATGTCTTTTAAGATTATGCACTCTGGTTCCATTGTCTTTGACTACTAAAATATGTTGACAACTTGATTGACAGTGAACTTTAAAAGACTACCAATGCCTGTGATTTTTGTAATAAATCCATTCCGTCTAAATTGTTCCTTTAATATTCCTAATTTCAGAAGGTTGAAATTCAGCTGGGAGAGATCATCAACCATGATGACCACAATAATACTGATTTTGAAAGTCTTGTTATTGTACCAGACTTGGTTCGTCCAACCAACAACACTCCCAGTGGACTTTGTGACATTTGCTTGAGTCAAGGTCTTAAGTCAGTCTCCAACCTCAGCTTTGCCTCAGAGGTTTTTAGAGAGAGCAGAATAACGACACCTCGTTCCCCAACCGGCCCTGCCAAAAATGAGAGAGGGAGGAAAAGTAAGAGAGGGACAGATGAAGAACGTTGCAGCTGATAACCTCTCCTCAGTCACCCCTTGCCTCAAATTGCCCCCCAGCTCTCTCTTCCTGTCTCTTTCTCCAGCTCGTCTTCTCCCCCACTGCATTTGACTGGGCCGCTGAGAGTCCCTCAAAGCCCAAGCAGAGGCAGGCGTTCAAGCGCTGTCTGTAATTGCCTCAGTCTAGACACTGTCTGGTATGGAGGAACAGACACACACACAGAGAGAGGAGAAATGAGGAGAGAGGAGGAGGGAAGGGTTAGGGTATGTCTGGTAGAGAGGGGTGATGCTTGTAAGCTTCTTTCAATTAAGATGATTAATTGAAAATATGTTTTCCTGTACGAGGCAAACCTAACGTTAAGTATAGAATGGTCCTTAGGTTTGTATGAGGCAAACCTAACGTTAAGTATAGAATGGTCCTTAGGTTTGTATGAGACAAACCTAACGTTAAGTATAGAATGGTCCTTAGGTTTGTATGAGGCAAACCTAACGTTAAGTATAGAATGGTCCTTAGGTTTGTATGAGACAAACCTAACGTTAAGTATAGAATGGTCCTTAGGTTTGTATGAGACAAACCTAACGTTAAGTATAGAATGGCCCTTAGGTTTGTATGAGACAAACCTAACGCTAAGTATAGAATGGTCCTTAGGTTTGTATGAGACAAACCCAACGTTAAGTTTAGAATGGTCCTTAGGTTTGTAAAGGACAAACTCAACGTTAAGTATAGAATGGTCCTTAAGTTTGTATGAGACAAACCCAACGTTAAGTATAGAATGGTCCTTAGGTTTGTACAGGACAAACCCAACGTTAAGTATAGAATGGTCCTTAGGTTTCTAAGGAACAAAACTGACGTTAAGTATTGAATGGTTTGTTGCTGTTCATCCACATTGGATCTTGGTCCTTCACCAACAGTCTCTGCTTTCCAGAACATAACTACCAACCATGCCCAAAGCCTTACACATGTCTGTGTGTCTGTGTTTGTCTGTCTGTGTGTGTGTCTGTGTGTGTGTCCGTCTGTCTGTTTCTGTCTGTTTCTGTGTGTTTTTCTGTTTGTTTCTGTGTGTGTGTGTGTGTGTGTGTCAATCTATCTCTGTCTGTCTGTCTGTCTGTCTGTGTTTGTGTGTGTGTCTCAGGTGCACAGACATGAACCGTCATGTCTAGCATTGTGTTGTGTGCGCTCTGTGTAGCAAAGGTCTTTCTCTTGGCAGGCAGTTGAAATGACAGGAGCTCAAACTGACATGAAAGTAATTATGGCACAGTAAATTACTCCTCAGATATCCTTTACATACCTTCCAGAACAAAAACACTCTCCTCAGGAACCAAAATAACAAATTCACTCTCTGTAGAGGGCACCGTTTGACAAAGAAAAGGAAATTACAACTAAAACTTAAGTAGATTAGCTGTCAAGCAGGAATCTGCAGTTGAAACAATAACAATGCAGGCACCACACCTCTGTTTTGGTAAAAATGAAGGATGGGCTGGTTCACACTTAAACTGTTTACAAACAGTGGAGCAAAACAATCTTATAAAATGACTTCTGATGGTATGACAGTCTAAGCTCATTAGTAATTTATGATACTCTTGAAGAACAAATGGATACATCTATTAAATGTATAACTCCTAAAAATCAATGTAACAACTAAGGATTCTAGCTTTAAGGTACTAAAACGAACTATTAGCATAAATCCCGCATGGTTAAATATTTTACCTCATTACTGGGCCATTTAACAGTTACATCTTCTAGAGCTCAAGCAAAGGTACACGCAAAAGATCCTCACAAGACAATCAGATTTTGATGTCCTCCCACTCAGTGTATAAGCAAAATCTGAAAGAAAGAAATTATAATCTTGTAGTTTGAAGCAACTAAAAACATCTCACATTGGCGCTTCAGAAGTCCTACTATTACCAGCGATAGCACGTGCGCGATGGAAAGCGCCATATTAGTTACCAGGCAACCAATGTAAAGAAAACAGCCGGGGGAGGTCTCCTAAACTTTTTGACCTATCCAGTAAGCATGGAGGAGGAGTAAAGATTGTTCTCAGAATATCCGTTTGCTAGGGAGCCCACTGTAGGTGTTACCATATCAACTCTTTAGCCTGGTCACATGAGTTTGAATATGTTTAGAGTGGGACAGTAATTCCATACTTGAATTCCATTTTCATAGTTTGCAGTTCACTTTGTGGCTATCGACCAACACATCCATCCTTGATTTGTTTCAAATGAACTGGATAAATACCAGTCAAAAATGTAATGGGCTAGTTTGTGCAGGCCAATATGTCCTGATTGCTAAATAAACAACATTGCCTCCCTGTTTGGTGTAAAGGTGTGTCAGAAACTATTTAGCTATTTTCATAACCAGAATCGCGGTTGTTTGCATGCTAACAGGCATTCTCCCCAGTCACCGACATCTGTCATTAACGGTCAACAGCTTCTACACTGAACCGCACTGCGTAGCCAAGGCAACAACAGGTTGAAGTCCAATAGGCACAACACATTTCTGTTACACCCGTCTTCGCTACAATGGCCTTTAGACCTATGATGAAGAATAACCTATGAGGGCCTGGGTTTTAACAATGCGGAACCAGAAACAAGCAGCTGTTCCAGGCACCCTCAGAATACCAAACCCACTGTAGTGTCCTCATCTCTTGTCCCATGGCTGACACACAGACATGTCTACCCAACCGGAGGGAATTTTACACACTTCCAAAATGGGATGGTGCCTGTAAACTTTGTGTAAAACCATATGTTTAAATCAGTGGTCTGAAATGGCTAACCGCCAGCTTTCTCGTCGACCCACTTGAGAGAATTAGCCTCGATGTTAGGGGCCGACCATCTGAGCAATTATATCCGGTAACTAAGGCCAATTAAAATCTTCTACGTAATTGGACGTGATCCAACACTTTCTCACTAAAGTATCCTAACCACCGGCATGTTTCAATAATTAAATGAACGACATCACTACTAAAGGATCATTAGCTCAAAGCAATTGACTACCAGTTTGTAAAATCCTAACTTACCACTGCGGTATGATAGAGCCTATTGGGACTAAAACAATGGTTGTGTAAACAGTTTCATTTTAATGACAACAGTATGAAGACACAACACATACACCCACAGCACTTTGTCCTTTGACGGGGACGGTCACCTGGTAACTAACATGGTGCTTCATGATATTATATTGACCAAGGAGGTGCAGTCATAACCTTGAAAATTAAGATTTAAGTACTTTCATAAATAGCTTTGCCTGTCTTTCTTCACAAATACATTAATAAGGACAATAATAATCACAGTATATTGTCAAATATTAATATAAGTAACCTTTCATAATTTATCTTGTAGAGCTGTAAGTGATATTGTAGCAACATTAGCTAGGCTATATGAGCCATTTTGAAATCCTTGCTAAGTTTCTGACATGCATTAGCATGTGGTAACGCCAGAGACCCCATTTCAATCCCTGCAATCTATGAACACGCGTTCCTTATGACTGCTAGTCCAACAGCTTAGAGGATGACACTTCGCTGCCTGTAGGTGGATAAGGATTTGAGATGTCGATTCATTCAACTATTTGATTATTGTTTAATTTAGGGCTAATGTTATCTTTGACGTTCAAGCAACAGAGCCCAGGCTTTCTTCAATGGTTTTGAAGAAAAAAGACGTTGCACAAATTCACACCAGGCTGTGTCCTGCTTGCTTTATAACTGACGAATGCATATGGGACCGAGCGTCGCCTGGACTTCAATTCAGTTTTACAAGTGTAAAGCACTCAGGTGGTCATAAACGCTCCTCTGCCAGGGTTTATAGGCTGCGTCTAACTGAGGGCCCAGCGGCACTGGGTTTTCACCTTAAAAGTAATACAGTCCCAAATGGGATTCAAACACGCTGCAATGATACCATCACGATGGAGTAGCTCACTTTAGTGATAAAATGTGCTTTAGTCACCTCAGGGACCATGGACTAGCATTACTGGAACACCCCGTCACCTCAGGGTTACGTGCTATGTTACGTGCTAGTACAGGGCTAATACAGGGCTAGTACAGGGCTGTGCGTAAGCATTGTGACAGCAAAGCGGTTGTTTTCTATGTTACAATTTCAGTTCCATATTCGAAAGGTTTGGATGTAAAATCCAGCATTGCCATTAGTTTAAAACTTTTAACTAGTTGCCATCGCAATATATTCAAGGCTACTTTCTTGCTGTGTAATGAGTCATCAACCAATCAGTGTTGAAACATTTACTTGTACTTCAGCCGACCAGATGTTTGTGTCCACTTCATATCTCGCCCCTTTGCTTCTGTCAGCAGTCACATCGTTAATGAAGACAAGTGAACGAATTCCATTGGCAGCCATACATGCCCAAGACATAACATTACTCTCAGAATATTTCACAGATTCGGCACGTTCCTTCCTCTCGTGAGTCCACAAAATCTTTGTCCAGAATTCTGCCAGCTCTTTTAGGCACAGTGACTTGTCTATGTCCAACAGTAAAAGCAAACTAGCAGCTTGCACTGTCCAGTGTAGCCTCAGCAGTTGTGCTGGGGATGTTGTCTGCACGTGGCAGTGGTTGACACATCCATGCCTACCTCCTGGAGAGTGTTCCTGTCAAACTAGCTTTTTTTATCATGGTGAGCACTCTTCAGTCATCCATTGTGGAGCTCGTCCTTGGTCTATCAGGCTGCTTGCTATTGCTGAGCTCAACAGAGCTTCCCTTATTGTATGTTCCTAACTATTGTTTGTGGTAAGATTCAGCTTTTGGCTATGTTTCTAATTAATATTTTATGAAATCCCCATAACATAGCATCCTTGACTTTCATTGAGACCTCAACAGTCCTCATGTTGAAAGACACCAATAGCAGACTCCAAAGGCAAATGTAAAGAATAGAATCAGGACTACACATTCATGGCTCTCTGTGTTTCTTATGTTTTGAAAAAGAGGGACCATGTAAAAAGTTAGGTACTTTTTAAATGTCCCCTCATAGATTTGCTTTTGGTGGCCAAGTCCAGTTATTTTGTAACCAAATATCATTATCTCTGCCCCAAAACTGTGGCCAATCAGAAAGCTATCAGCTAACCAGTCCTGGCCAATGGCTTATACCGCTGGTTTTAATAGATTAAAAAAATCTACGTTTTTTTAATTGGTGTGTTCATTTTGTATGTTAACAGAGGATGACGTCTTATTGATCAAGGTCTAAACTAAATATTACCCGTATTTCCGATACACAGAATGGGGAGATATACAGAGTCTAAATAATACCTCCAGGCCTGCATAACGGCTCCATGAAGTCCACAGAAGACCTAAGCAAGAAAGAAATGGATCAAGGAGAACAGAGGAAGGTAAATTCAAACAAAAGACTGTTGTTGTAGAAGACCAGTGTTCTATTAGGGCCATCCACACAGAGCTGGAGGAACAGGAGGTTATATGGAAATCTAGTCGGCTACAGAGGTCAACCAGTGAACCTTTTCTCCTTTCCCTATACTAGTCTCCACGCTTCTCTCCCCCTCCCTAAACCTCTGTCTCACCCCCTCCCTAAACCTGTCTCACCCCCTCCCTCAACCTCTGTCTCACCCCCTCCCTATGTCCGCATTTACCCAACCCAAGCCAACACAGCTAGATTGGGAAAGGTTTGTTTTGCGGTGGATGTGTGTTTGTTTATGAACCACAACAGAGCACCCCGGTCCTCCTCACACCCCCACCCAACCAGCATCCCACCCTTTCTCACTCTATCTGCCTCAGCACAGAGCGTACACCTTAACACACATCAAACCGCCCAGATTCCAATAAACCTTTTCTGTCCCAGAGCTAGCATCCCACAAAACCTTTTCATTTCACACAGACACAGACAGACAGAGAGAGAGAGAGAGAGAGAGAGAGAGAGAGAGAGAGGGGGGGGGGGGAATAAAAAGGGATGTTGTGGGGCATTGCAGAGGAGAGGGAGAGAAAGGGAATGGGGGTTTAGACAGCATTGTAATGATGGAGCGCAACTCGATACTCTTGCATGGTGAATATTCCCCTGGAGGGCTTTTTCCATTACCCGAGCACAGCAGAATGGTGGAGTCGTTTAGTTGAGCCGAGCTGTCTCTCTCTCTCTCTCTCTCTCTCTCTCTTCCTCATTCTTACTCTGTCTCCCTCTCTCCCTGTCACCCCCCCCCTCCTCCTAGAGCCCCTCTCCCTCCCCTTCTCCTTCTCTTTCTCCTTGCTCTGTGTTTTTCCATAGGCACATTGTGCAAATGTAACCTTTCGTGAGGCCCCTCCCCTCCAGGAAGTTGGCTGGCCCCTTTGCTGCCAGGAAATATGAAAAACTGGCAGGCTGCCCGTTTAATCTGCAAACACAGAGAGGGAGGGAGAACGGGTGGAGGAGAAGGAAGTGTTGCAGCCGTGTTCGCCAGCAGGAAGAGGGAGAAGGGAAAAGAACAGATAGAAAAAGAGTAAGGAGAATTTAAGTTGCAAAAAAGAGCCACATCAACTGCTGTGGATAATTTATATGTGGATGTTCTCGTGGGCAAACGGCAGGCAACACTCTACAATCACCCACTGCAGTGGGCACAGACACACACACCCGCACAGAGACACACGCACGCACGCACGCACGCACACAACAGTATTTCTGCTCTTGCCTCGGACACACCCATTTCAGACATTTCTTTTTCCTACCCTCTATTGTCTCTACACACACACACACACACACACACACACACACACACACACACACACACACACACAGACACACAAACACAAACACACCACAGCACACCAGACACTCATGTTGTTGCAGCTTTGTTGGCTAGCGTGGCAACCATATCCCAGAATCCTTTGTCAGAGCAGGCAATGACTTGATTATACAACTGTCCACGTCACACCCTGTCTAGAAGACAAACATCTCCTCCTCCCAGTCACTGGCACAGGGAGGCTCACTGCCTTCCTGGTCATGGGATGCTGTAGAAACATGATCACTGGTTCATATGATCCACTGTAGCTTCTCCGTTGTTTGTCGCGTCAAATTAGCTGTCAAGGACACCTTGGAATGGCTCTCTTTCTGAGATACAAATATATAGAAAATGTTTTGTTTTGAGAGTGAGAATCATGGGGCCGTTTACCCAGGACATCTTCAGACATACAGTCTGTGTGTGTAGGTTTATACTTTTATGTGTGTGTTTGTGCGTGTGGTTTATAAAGTTGCGTGTGTGTATGTTTGTGTGTGACTCCTGAGCTATGAGAAACTCCGGAGGACAGGCCGTGCAGATGGGAGAGTGAGTCACCCTCAAAACACACTGCACCCTTACATACATTTACACCAACACACTTCAAACTACACACTCCTGGACCGCCACACACACACTATGCACAAACACACACTGAACTCTCACACACTCAAACACACTGCACACTTCTGAAGGTGGTTTTCCAGTCATTGAGCGAAGCCTTGACTACTTTTTACAGTCTCCGTGTTAAACATGGAGGCTCTCAGTAGTGAACTCTGCGATTTTAAAACGCAGAAGCTGGAGCTGAGGAAGTCCATTTACCTACAGTGCCCCCTGGTGGATATGTGATGTCAATGCAACATGTTCACTTCACTGGGAGGTGAAAAAGCCTGGGGCTCTTCCACTGGAAATATGTAACTAATATGTAAATATGTTGTAGATTATAAAGAACTTAATAATAACATAAATACTTTTTTCATTTCATATTCATTAATTTGGGATCATTTTATCCATAGACATTTAAGTGGATTTTCTATTTGGTTGTGAACAAATTTCACATCAATCTCTTACTTTTACAAAATGTGGCCTACATCATCTCAGGGTTATTATAGGATTTTATTGTTCCACTTCTTTGAGCTTTTAAATATTTCCCATCCCACATCAATTCTTAAACCATGGCTGTTTCAGACATATCGAAGTCACTGTTCCAGTTTCCTGGTCAGGGCAATTCCTTCTAACTCAAACTGCACCTTTTACTCCCACACATCCCGGAAGATGTATTTCCTGGAAGCTTTTCCTGCAGTTTGACGTCCGTTACAACGCACTTCCTGTTAGTTGCCAAGCAACCAGTGGGAAACTCTGAAAAGTGGCTAAAGAGATGGACCCTTTGGGGAGGAAGTGGAATAGGAGAGGATGGTGGTGGTTGTTTTCTTGGCACACTCTCACAGATTGTTCAGGGCCTTTGGAGCAGGGAAAGCCTTTGAATGCGTAAACAATAGGCAACAACGTGGAGACCAAACCTGGTCATTCATCACCAAAACCCTGGTTCTCTGTTGAACCTCTGACACTCAGCACGCCAGGCTCACTAAGGGATGCGATTATGGCTCGTGGTTATGAAGCGTCTCAGCAAAGACTGTGGATCTGCCATCATGTTCTATCTTACCGCATTGTAATATCTGAAATCCAGAGCGGATGGTGGATCCATACTTCTGCTCTGAGAAGCTTTGTACCAATTATGCCGTGACTTGGAGAGTTACTCCCCTCTGGTTTGGACTGATTCCATAACCACATGTCTTTACATCCGCAATTAGCTGTCATCCTCAGAAACAAGAAGAAACACACACAAACACATGTGACTCACCTGCACCCAAACAGATTAACAGCACCAGTGACTTTCACATCCATCCAGTGGAACTACAGTAGTTCCTCCATAGGTTTTTATGGGCACCTTCTACCTGGAAAAAGGGGACAGGCTACAGTTTTCAGGCTCCTGGAAGGTGGCATTCAGTGTCAACTCTGCTGGTTTCAACACATTTTGCCGTTACTTGTTCTGCGCATTTGAAAAATTAACCTTGAAACGTATATGATATGCACTTCCAATCTGAGTCTATAATACCCCAGTACAGAGGGTGGAGATATGCAAGGATCCCGTTATCTGATGGTTTCAGTCAAGCTAACTTACTAATATGAGCTCAGCGCTAGTGATTGCAAACACAACAGCTCACCTTTGATAGCTTGCTATGGTGGCATAAAGCTAAACCTTAACAAGACGTAAAAGCTCAAACCCAGTTGATTTTTCTGCCATTCTATGCATATTAAACAAGCACGTCTTTCTCAACCGTGTTGCAGGAGAAGATCACAGGTCGTTCCCCTCAAGCCTTCTTCTCCAGACCAAGAGGTAAGGGAAGATTAATTAGGGAAAATTACACAGTATTTCTATTTATTCTCTGTCATGAAGAAGCATCTGGAGTTGGAGCTTGAAAAGAAAAGTTTGCAGACAGACACAATTGTATCTGCTTAAGAGTGAAAAAGCTGGACTTGATCTGAAGAACTAGCTGAACAAACCACATGCGTTTAGCAGGCAGGTTTCTTCTGGTTCAGAACACCCAAGTCTAAATGTTGTCCTGAAGACCACAGCTGATTTGTTGAATCAGGCATGTTATTGGGGAAGAGCAAACCAAAAAACCACGCAACCCTTTAGGATTGAATCAGGCTTGTTAGTGGGGAAGAGCAAACCAAAAAACAACGCAACCCTTTAGGATTGAATCAGGCTTGTTAGTGGGGAAGAGCAAACCAAAAAACAACGCAACCCTTTAGGATTGAATCAGGCTTGTTAGTGGGGAAGAGCAAACCAAAAAACAACGCAACCCTTTAGGATTGAATCAGGCGTGTTAGTGGGGAAGAGCAAACCAAAAAACAACGCAACCCTTTAGGATTGAATCAGGCGTGTTAGTGGGGAAGAGCAAACCAAAAAACAACGCAACCCTTTAGGAACCATATGATGAGTCAAATCAAGGCCCGTTTGTAAACAACTATCAAAATGACCAGGCTTGATTTCCTCCAATATTTGATGTGTCCAAGGGGATCGATGACAGTCTTTCCCAGTCTGGGGTGACCAGGTGCTGGGTGAGGGTTGGTCTAAACCAGGGGGTCGAGGGTGAGGCATTGGGGGGTGGGGGGTCCCTCTGTAGTAGTGTAAACACAACCCCCACTTCCCCACACACACCACCCCCACACTGCGTGAATGGCATCCCTTCTTATCTCAGACAGTCCCTGTGAAGGGGGGACTCCCACCCCCAACAAGCTGCTCTCGCAAACACATAAAAAGGGGGGTGGGGGGGCTTACGGTGGGGGTCTTTGAGGGGGAGGGGATTGGACGGCTAGAGGGAGGGGTGGGGGGTCTGGATACTATTTAAATTCCTGCTTTGTTCCCTTAACCCCCTTCCCTACCCCCTTTTCAATACCCCCTAACTACTTGCCTA
>JACXGJ010006246.1:16697-29091 GCA_016801105.1 Esox niger
GCCAGGCTAAGGCAGAGCAGTGGTGGCTGGAGAGCGATGGGAGGGAGGAGGTAGGGGGTTAGCAGCCAGGCTAAGGCAGAGCAGTGGAGGCTGGAGAGCGATGGGAGGGAGGAGGTAGGGGGCTAGCAGCCAGGCTAAGGCAGAGCAGTGGTGGCTGGAGAGCGGGGGAAGGAAAAAGAAAGAGCGGGGTGGGGGAGGAGGAGGGGAGGGGGGCGTTAGGGCTGAGACTACAACTTCCTGTCTAGCTGTAGAATAGGCCGTTTGTTCAGTTGGAGTTCCTCTACAATAGTCAGTTGTAGAAGAAGAAAAAAAGAAGCCCCTGACCACTAATTCAGGGTCAGAAATGTCTTGTTCTGTCTTAATAGTTATGGTTGGGATATTTGAACCTAGGTCTGAGGTTGCTGCCGTGGGAATCCGCTGTGCAATATCAAAAACGACCTCGCCATATTTCAAATGGTTGTATTTTTACAGTAGTTATTAGCAGATATGTTCTCCCTGTCAGTGGAAACTTTTTCAAGCAAAACATTTCAATTAACCGTATTACTTAGACAAGGGAATGTGTCACATATCAGAGGGGTGTATAACCAGTGGATCTTGGGTAATGGAGTCCTGTGAGACACTGTAAATGAGGGTGATGTAATAAACACAGGTTTGACCCAGACGTGCTGTTCACACGATGATTAGCAGCTGGCTAGAAGCTGTTAGAGGCTCCTCTGAAGGACTCCCTCACCCACATGCTGACACTCATCGGACTGAGGGTAGGAAGGCCTCAGAAACCAGACACAGACAGACACGGACACAGACACGGACACAGACACGGACACAGACACGCATGCCGTCACAGACAGAAGAAGAGACTGAGCGAGGTAGATTTTAAGAGCGATATCGAGTAAAAGGGAGATATTCGGGGGAGAAATTGAGAGAGAGAGGGAGACATTGAAGAAGAGGGAGATATTGAGAGAGAGACGTTTAGAGAAGGAGATATTGAGAGTGAGAAGTTTAGAGAGGGAGCTATTGAGAGAGAGAGATTTAGAGAGAGGGAAAATTGAGAGGGAGAGAGGGAGATATTGAAAGAGGGAGGGGGAGATATTGAGAGAGGGAGGGAGAGATATTGAGAGGGAGAGGGAGATGTTTTTGAGAGGAAGGGGGAGAAATTGAGAGAGGGAGGGTGATATTAAGAGCTGCTCTTCCATAGCCGCAGTGAGTCACGGGCAGCTCACAATTAAGAGCTGAGATTAGTTTCTGTCCAGTATGACGCACGCGCACACGCACACGCACACACACACACACACACACACACACATTACCTTAACACAGAAGTCATATACCATTACGTTACAATGCCATTTACACACATGAATAAATGGGAATACATTGGAACCCCACACAATTATATATATCCACAATTTATATCCATACAAATGAGTCACACACACATAGACACACACACACACACACACACACCAGCCCGAAGAGAGGGACACATATATACACACATAGATGTTCCCCAATCTATTAACATGGCCACTAACAACTCGCAACAATTATATTTGAACTGTTCATTCAATATTACAAGTTCCGGAAACTCTCATTTTGAATCCTCAGACGTAGGGCGGTGATTCTCATTTTGAATCCTCAGACGTAGGGCGGTGATTCTCATTTTGAATCCTCAGACGTAGGGTGGTGATTCTCATTTTGAATCCTCAGACGTAGGGCGGTGATTCTCATTTTGAATCCTCAGACGTAGGGCGGTGATTCTCATTTTGAATCCTCAGACGTAGGGTGGTGATTCTCATTTTGAATCCTCAGACGTAGGGCGGTGATTCTCATTTTGAATCCTCAGACGTAGGGCCGTGATTCTCATTTTGAATCCTCAGACGTAGGGCCGTGATTCTCATTTTGAATCCTCAGACGTAGGGCGTTTGTATCGTATCCCTGAATCTTCTGATTCTAGATCTGATGTTACCGGAAACATCTACCTTAAGCATTCCTCTTCCATCAATAGCCAGCATAGACATGGATAGAGGGCTCAATTTGAATGAGTTTAATCTTTGTTCCACCATTTCAAAGTAATCAACTGGGTGGGATAAAGTAATAAGACCAACAGACCAACAGTCCAAGTCTACACACTAAAGTCAAGTTGGCCAAAGTACAGGTGGAAAAGTTTGACACCTACAGTACAGTTTATCGGTCAGAGGGCTTTAACCTGTTGCACAGTGCCACCTGGTGGATCCTAATGTAATGATAGGCAATTAGCTGTCCAGGTGGCAGATAAATGGTCAATTCTGAGATTCAGCTGCCACATATCAGCAGGAGAAAGAAGGATCATTTCAGTTATTTCAGTAACATTTTCTTGTAATAATTACAGGTTAACTAAGATCATTACAGTACATTCCCACATTCCCACAAAGGATTTATCAGTCAGGGAAAATGCCTGCATTTTTATCACCTTAAAACCACATTTCTATTACATTTTTATCATGGGACAGTTTTAAAATACACACCACATAAGACACGTTCACATGCTGTTTGGAACTACAAAACACTGAAATGTAAAACTTGCTAATTAGTTGATTACAGCAAGATATTACCAACAACCTGTTAGCAAGATTAACAATTTCCAAGCTGCCCTCTTCCAACCAGCAGAGGAACAAGGCAATAGATTTAAACATGAGCTGCTTAGTTACGTTAGTTTCTTGCTTCGTTGCTAGCATGTGAATGTTCATCCACAAGTAACAATGTGCCATTAAATACCAGTCATGACGCCCGTAAGAGATGTATTTATAGACGAGTGTCTGAAATACTACAAAACCAAAACACGAGCCCTTAACAGCCACAACATGTAGCTACCCTACCAACCTTTCTCCTATGCTATACGTTCTACACCGTGCCGGCTATAAAATGATGAGCATGTCCATGATAGCACGTAGCTTCTCTCTTCCCCTCCCCGTGCCAATTACCGGCACATTTATCCCTCTGCCTCCCTGTGCCTAAGAGCCCCACAGACCCACCAGCCTCTTTGAGTTATAGCAGCTGTTTGTGGGTGGCTGTAGAATTGATGCAGCTGAAAGGAGGAATGGAAGGAGCGGGAGGATGAGAGCGGCAGAGTGACAGGTGGAATAAGAGGGAGAGAGCAAGAGAGAGAGAGGGGGGAATTGAGGGGAGGGAGAAGTAGAAGGAGATGCAGCAGCACAGAGGGCAGAAAGGGAATTAAGAGGAAGAGTGACAGGTGGAATGAGAGACAGGGATAGACAGAGACAGAGAGAGAGAGAGAGAGAGAGAGAGAGGGGAGGGGAGAAACAGAGAAAGGGTGTGGGGAAAACAAAGAGCAAGGAGGGTGAAAGAGTGATGCCTGGATGAGGGGAGGGGGCAGATTCAGGAGGGAGGAGGGAGGGTGAGTGTAAGAGAGATGGGGGGAGGGGGGAAGAAGGGCAGAGATGGAGGGGGGAGGACAAATAAAAAGAGTAGGAATCAGCAGAAGGTAGTTGGCAGTCCCTGAGCGGGGGGGGGGGATCAATAACTAATTTCAGTGCTGAGCTGCAGTTGGACTGTTTTCCAATAAGCCCTGGACATAACGAGTTAGCTTGAATAGCTGAAGTCCTCTTCTCCTTCTTCCATACCTCCTTCTCTTACTCCCTTCTGTCTCCCAGGACCAGGGCTGGCTAGCTACCTCTGGCTGGATCGATACGTCCACAGGCCTGGCTCTGAAATGAGAGGCATGGGCCTCGCCTACGCTCTCTGGCTCCTTAGAGGTGGCCGTTCGTCAGGTAGCACAACTGTCTTTATAGCGGAGATGCTGCCTTAACAGTAAATGAAGGTCCTATTACATGTGATTATTGGTGTGTGTGCGTGTGTGTGTGTGTGTGTGTGTGTGTGTGTGTGTGTGAGGGAGAGAGAAAGTTTCTATGAAATGGGTTAATACATGTTTCCAAAAGTCTAAAAGTCCTCCTCCCAACATAGACCCCTCACATCCCTTCACAAACCTATGTCACCATGCCTGTCAGCCAGCCTGTCAGCCAATAAACCAGCCAGCCAGTTAGTCAATAAACCAGCCAGCCAGTCAGTCAATAAACCAGCTAGCCAGTCAATAAACCAGCCAACCAGCCAATAAACCGCTGACCAGTCAAAAAACTAGCCAGCTGGTCAAAAAAACAGCCAGTCAGTCAATAAACCAGTCAGCCAGTCACAATTTCAAGCCTTGTGAAACAAGAGGGCAGGGGCCATTGCCAGACCTAACTATGCTACACACACACACACACACATACACACACACAAACACACACACACACACACACACACACACACACTCAGTAAGGCTAATGTATCCAGAGAACAGAGTGGGGGAGGTGTCAGCTGGGGTGGCTGGCATCAGGGGACAGGAGCCAAGGTTGTTTGTCCACCGGCAAGATGCCAACATGAACTCCCCCACCTCTTTCCTCAACACGCATGCACACACAAAAGGTTGGTAACTTCAGCGCCAAACAACAGTCTGTGGTGAAAAGCCACTGTAAACTACTTCTGTCGATCAGTGATTTGGCTTTGAGACAATGGTCAGGAAAGTTGACCTAGATAAAGGTATACTTGGGGGTGTCCAGCCTTCTGGTATCTGAGGAACTAGCCTAGCGGTACTGTACTAGTGATGGGCTTGAACAAAAATGTGCATCCCCATTCGGCCCCCCAGGAATTGATAAAGATGCACATCTTCATTAAGGCTGTGGACCAAACTTTCAGCAGTCAACAAGTAGCGGGTGCTAGCCAGGGCCCATGCAAGTCTACAACCCCCAGGGCTAGTTGTCCGCGGTGGCGTGGGCAAGGCTAACATCTCCAGCTGCACAGCTCTGGGGAGGAGAACATTTGGAGGGGGCCGGAGGGGGATGGGAATAGGGGGAACAGAGAAGGGGGGCAGGGGAGCAGTTAGACGCAGCCAATGCCAGAAAACCTTGGGGCTCCTTGTCTAGTCTGGTACCAGGCTGGCACTCACCCACCAAGCTCTCTGTATTTACCACAACAAAATGGCCCCATGGAGACAAACAGAGAGAGGAGGACTAAGGGCGCTCGTTGCTCATCAGTTACGGCCATTTGCTGCTACAGGATATCATGCCGTGAAACAGGTCACAGGCACAAACCACCCATCTGGTTTCTGAGGAGAAATGACAATTGTCAACGGCAAGGAACTGGGAAATGAGCCCGCTTCAATCTGGGGGCCCGAGATGAAAGTTGTGCTGAAGTGTAAACAAAAAGATCTAGGACTCCAACCGTGTGTTACCAGGTTTGAGATCCATTACATTACATTGCAGTCTGTTCAAGGAGTACGTTGAAATTCCCATTAACTCCCATTAAAAGACTAAAATTCCCATTCCTTAATTTGAGTTGAATGTAGTTTTTTCTGACCCTGTGTTAGTGGTTATAAATTAGAACCTCTACACTTCTTTTCACATTCCAAGGTTTGTGAGAGGTCAAGTTCTCAATGGACAGTCTTTAAAAATGATCGACCAGGCGAGCAAAAACCCCACTGTTATCTTTAATGGATTGTATGGTTAAGTAGTTAACATGTCCTTAGTACTCATTCCCATGTTAGTATTTGTAGCATTGTCTGCTAGGTTGGTAACATCTGAGTTGGGATTTTGTTGCTCACAACTAATCAATGACAGAGCTCAATTGGACAGCTCTTCACTCTTAGAGATGATAACGTGTGGCTTGGACATGCACTTTGGGGTTTTACGCTGGGAGGGTAGAAGCACTTTGTGATAAATGCTAATGTAAAAAAGGACTTTGCAAATACATTTAATTGATTGATTGCCTGGCATGGTCCAGATGTACTGCTGCAGTCGGGGTTCGATTCTGGCCACGTCTCACCACCTGCCTCTAGCAAGATGAAAGTATAAACCCCCCCAATATGCATCTACAAAATACATTTAGCTAATGTTGTGCTAACGCCACAAAGAGACAGATAAAGCCACAGATAAGAGGATAGACTGGGCAGCGTGCGAGACAGTCAACAGCTGCTCTCACTCCTGGCGTCACAGAACCGTTAGCTAGCCAGAGAAGAACAAGGATCTATCATCTAGGTAAGAAAGAAAAACAGAGCTTTTGTTCTTTTTCTTTTCTCGATCTTTTTCTCTTTTGGAGCAGAGGTTGTTTTTGCAACCTCCGGAGTTGTGGTGTGGTAGTGGTCTGATCCGTTGGCTAGCTCTCTCCCATCCCTCGCTCAGCCTGCCTGCAGTCTTACAGTACGTTATGCTGTTGTGACGGCGTAGTGCAGAGGGATGCTAAGGGGGGGGTTGCCTCTGCAATATTAATGAGAAAATGGGCCATACATTTTTAACCATGCACCAGCCACCACTGGAGCCCATCCTTCCTTCTCTCTCCCTCTCTGCTGATTCTTTCTTTTACACTCCCTCTCGTTCTTTCCTTTACTCCCGTTTTTTCTTTCTTTGCGATTACACTCTTTCAGCTTGATTAAGCACGCCTGATACATTACTAAAGTTTGAAACATCTTGATTGGTATTTCATTTGCTGTATCTGCTGGTATGTCTCCCACCCTTGTAACTACTTGTCTCTCTACTTGTCATTGGAGCTCCTCTACACACGGAGAACCAGATGCTGTGAAATACGACTTCAACGTGCAAAGAGCCCCATAAATATCGAATCCCCTTTAACCTCTTTCCTTATCTGTTCTCTCTTCTCTCTCTTGCCCCCCCCCCCAAACTCCCAGCTCCAGGCATCGCTCCCGTACTACTCAGTCTCTTCATTATTTATCCCCAACAAGTTCTGCTCTTCATCCACCATCTACCACTGTTTTTTTTATCTTCTTCATCCACCATCCACTCCTATTTTTATCATCTTCATCCACCATCTACCCATGGAGTTACTGTCTTCACCCACCCTCTACTCCTACATTTATCATGTTCGTCCATAATTTACCCCGTTTTATAATCTTCATCCAGCATCAACCCCTGAATTATACTCTTCATCCAACATCTACTACTGGATTTATCATCTACATCCAACATCTACTACTGGATTCATCATCACCATCCCACATCTACTCCTGGATTTATTATCTACATCCGACATCTACTTCTGGATTTATTGCCTTCATCCACCATCACTACTGTATGCATCTTCATCATCCACTTGTGTATTATTTGTCCTCATCCAGTGGAAGTTCATTGCTAGGCATGGCTCTTACTCATCCACTTCCATCCTTTCTGCTGCTGCAAAGATCCTTCCTTGCTCTCCCTTCCCGCTCTCTCTTCCTCCTCTTTTTTACAGCTCTTACAGTCAGTCATCTTCATGGCATTGAACAAGCCGTTGACTTTAACCCTTATCCTACTTCGGATGATAAACTCAGGCATAACAACTTGCATTTTTTTGACAAACACACACTTGTTGGAGATAATATGTACCGGGTTCATCTAGGTCATTGAGAGATTACACTCGAAAGGTCATCCAGATTTTGAAATATACTTCACCTTTATCCCAGGAAAGTGACATGGTTTTATTTAGGAATCTCCCTACTTCCGGTACCAGAAGGATATCAGGTGGACCGTGATTCCAATGTTTCTATGAATTGCATAATAAAGCACTCAGCAGAGAATGCTTCTAATGACGGATATGTTTGTATTTTGACGATACTCAACGGATCACTCGTGTTCCACTGTTTCAAGTAAACCTGTACATCTTGCAGGCCGATATCAATGGAATTGCTGCCATTGTGAAAACACTCGGATGTTTGCATTCATCAATACAAGTTAGACCCAAACTCTATTTCCAACCAGGAGTAGCCTTTTAGGGCCAATGACTCAAAGAAGATAAGTGTATATCTCAACAAAAACAGAAACATATTTAGGTCCCTCTCAGTGTTACTGTGGTTGGAAATGACCCAGATATTTATTGATTTGATATAAAAAGAGTATAAAGTCAATTATATTTTCATTTCCAGGATGCTAGAATTTCAATGACACTCCAATGTACTGTGCAGTTCAGGGCTAATACAGTGATTAGGTCAACAGTTAGGGGACAGACTGTTGTTCTTCTCTGCCGTACTTAAATAATGAAATGGTTTCAGGCACAGTTAAATAACCAACAGAGAAATATAAACAGTAAATGCATAATTTTGGTAAGAGGCATGTTTCACCATGAGGTATGTTAACTATCGTCTGAGCAATATGAACTCTGGAGATTTCAGTCTGCATTTGTTTGCTGGGAACTCAAATCTGTTGAATTAGAGGTGTGCATCAGTATGGAGGAATTTTTGGATGTTTACTAGGTTCATTTCAAGACTCTTTACTTTAGCAGTCGTTATACGTTTGAAGAACTTTCTTAAAAATGTTTACAGTTTCTGCGGTCTTGGAACCAGACAACAGTGGCAGCCTCACCAAACATTTTGGTTCTGACTACTAAATGGCCAGTGCCAGATGTCCTAAGTGACCAACTGACCAGGCACATGTTAGAAACCCTGTCAGATGTGCAAGAGACCCTGTCGTCTGCAAAATCATGTGGTGCCTTAAAAATCAATGATGCAAGAATAGAGTAATTACTATAAAACTAACAAGCAACTAGTGCAGGAACTTTAAAACAGGTACTCCCCATCAGGTCATCAATCACTTGTGGCTGCAATTTGAATACATTTTGTATTAGTCTCTTACTCTTGGTCCGGCAGAGGAACGGATGCACTTTGGCCATATTTCTTCACATTACAGATGTGGGCCTCAAAAATTATACTAATGACTAGAAAACAAACCTAGGTCTTAAGCCTGGTCAGTGGCAACTTGTGCCAGAGAATTAGAAGGATGTCCGTTCTTGGCCCCAATAAGAAGGACCCTCAGTTTGGTCTGTGTTCAGCTGTGGGACGTTTAGAGACATCCATGTAAAGTATTTATATCAGCTATACATTCAAACAGGTTAATTGGTATGTAATCATCTGAAGATACAGAGATATACTCTAAATACTGTGTTATCAGCATGGCAATGCTAATGTAATCCCCCAGCATCCTAATAACACTAAGGATTAACACGTACAAACTGAACAGTGTCGGACACAGAATAGAGCCTTGAGGGACACCACAGGGAGAAGGGATTTTTATTCACCCAGGGCAACATACTCTACTTGTAGGGTACGGACTAAACCAGGTCAGCACTGGGCCTTGAGAGACCCAGATAATTTTGGAGTCTGGTTATTGTTCAGGAGGATGTCATGATCCTCTGTGTCAACAGCTGCACTTAAATGTAGGAGCATTCATCCAAAGAGAGTTTATATTCTGTGTTCATTCTGAGGTAATGCACCAGTAAGGTAATGTGGGGTACTGTAGGTTACTGTAGGCTACTGAGGGGTACTGTGCCGGACAGAGTGTTTTTTGTACAATATAGTTGTTAGTTACAAATTCACTGAGCTGTTTAAACAGGGTCAAGACACTAGTTTACACATGAGGAGAACTAAGCGGGCATATTGTCCTTACTTTCACCACATGCTTAACCAACCCCATAATCCTCCTGTATCTCCTTCCCTCTGCTTCCTTCCCCTTGGATTCTTCTCTCCCCCTCTTTCTCTCCTTTCTATCTACAACTCCCTCTTTTTCTCACACCGACTCTCTCCCTATCCTCCTGTTTTTTTCTCTCCCATCGATCATTCTGTCTTTCATTTCATCGCTCTGTCACTTTCTCCCTTTCTCTTACCCAGTCTCATTTTCTTTCCCTCTCACCCTATATCCCACTCTTCTCCATCCCCGACCTTCTGTCTGTCCCTACGTTCATTTCTCTCTTCCTTCACAGTCTCCCCTTCTCGCTGCCTTTGTCTTTGCTTTATTTCCTTCCGTGTACCCTATGCTTACCCTAACCTTGTCTTTCTGCATCTCTATGTCCCACTGTCTGTCTCTTGCTTTCTCTTTCACGCTGTCTCTTCATCCTGTCTTTTTTTGCCCTTTTGTCCCTCTGTTTCTCTCTTATTCGTACCCTAACCCTACCTATCCTCTGTCTCTGTCTCTTTCTCCTTCTCCCTCCCTCTCTCTGTCCCTCTTTTACTCTCTCGCTGTCCCTCTCTCTCATTGGCTTTTTCCCTGTGTCTGTCCCCCTCCCTGTATGATTGTTTGGGCTGTAATCAGAGTGTGCTGAGTAGATTAGAGCTGACAGGATAGGGGAGCGTGTGCTCAGCCCCGCCTCCGCCTGTGACCTAGAAAAGACAAGCCTCCAGCCTGAAAGACAGACAGGGAGGAAGATAGACAGAGTGTGTGAAAAATAGGCAGAGACAGAGACAAATACAAATTAATAAATATCCAACATAAAGAACCACATTTTAACTGCCTAGATGTATCTGTTATTCGGTTCAACACACACACACGTATATCTACATACATATGTGTGTGTGTGTGTGTGTGTGTGTGTGTTTATATAAACAGCCTTCAGGTTTTACTTCTCGCAATATTTGGAAGATAAACAAATAACAAAATAAATATGTACTTTGCTCACTCCAAATATATATATGATAAATGCTATAAACATTGACACTTTCCAGTTAAGGTAAGCATGAAGTGTACCTTGCAAACTTTGGAGTGTGTGCGGTACATATAGATACGGAGTGTGTAAGGGCAAAATGAGAGTGTATGGCCTTTTCTCAATTTCATAATCCTCACCTATCTCTTCTCATCCTTATCAAAACTAAGAGGGGTGGGACTTCTGTCTTAGCCAATGGGGAAACAATGGAAAACAAAGCAAATGAGACAAGGAGCATCCAATTGAGAAAAGGCCTATATGAAAGAGAAATAGGTTAGACAAGCAAGCTGGGTTGAGAGTGAGGTTGAAAGATTGTGTAACACTGTTTTTTCCATGTAATCCTATAAACACACACATACACACACACACACACACACACACAGATGCTTTGTCTCGCTGGTTTTAACAGGACTGAATTTTTTTTTAGCAATAACATCAAATATGTTCACATCACCACTTTTTCACAGCTGATCTGATTCCAGTTAATTAATAATGTCATAAATTTTCAAGAACAAATTAAAGGCAGGAAAGTGAGTTATGCAAAAAAACTCTGTGAATTGCAGAAAATGACCACATACCATGTTTTCAGGTAGAAGCCATATCAGCCCAAAGAAACCCCTCACCTCAGAGAAATGCAACCAGACACTCTACATGACGTAAGGAGAACAGAGGACATGACAAAACACATTCCAGCCTGAACATCATCATTTGCATCAAGGCATTTTAATATTGTTAAAAGGATGGAACCAACGGGCTGATTCCTCCTGTTGACACAGTCGTTCATTGGCTGATTCGTCCCATGACCCAGTTGGTCACTGGCTAATTCCTCCCGTGACCCAGTTGGTCACTGGCTGATTCCTCCCGTGACCCATTTGGTCATTGGCTGATTCCTCCTGATGTCGCAATGCTATATTGGCATGGTTCCACAGATCCACATCATAATCCGTACGGTTCAAGAACGTCCACAAAATGTTGGGCAACATGTGTTTCAGTACAGACTGATGTGGAACATTGCGAAGTATGCAAGAAAACCATAAACACTCCACACACTCACACACTTGCTAAATACTTGTTTGATTAAAGAATTTGATTGGCTTCCTGGATTCCATTTCCTCTGTAAAAGCCTTGTGTTTGAGTGGCTGCCACACGGGGACCCAGCAGGTAAAAGGAGGTCGGGCTCTTTTGAAACCTTGATCTTGCTCTGGGAAGTATTACTTGAGGAGGAGATTATTGCACTGAAGCAGAGTTTTAACATGCAAATGCCTTTACTCCCACTGAAGCATGCTTTACTTAATGTTAGTTGATTGTCACTTTTCTCCTTTTCTCCTCACATTGTTCCTATGCTAAGAGCTAACTTGGGTTCCGCAAGCTTAAACTGGGGTTTAAATCAACTTGATAAATTAATTGACTTGCCCAGGTTTTTCCACCCAAGACAGTAAAAAAAAATGTCTGGCCTGGTTTCTGTGTGGTTCCGTTGGTCCAAAGCAAGGTTGGATTTGTCTGATCTATTACGCTGAGCTAAATTTAGCCCTAACCCCTCTTGGCCAGGGTGACACATCCACAAGCACATGGTGGAGTCTGAGATCATCGGCGGCTGTTGTGAGATCACCCACGCTCTCAATCCTGACTAACAGCTCTTTGGAACTTGCATGTAGAGACACAAATGACTTAAACACACACACACACACATTATACCCAAACCACAAACAGTGTAAGCTCGACAGTGAGACAATGCCTACGGTGCACATGCTAGAAATGGTGAGAATAAAAGACTAAGACCTACACAAAAGCCCCACAAACAACACTTCATTTCTTGACAATCCAACCACTCTGGTGCTCAATCCTCTCAAGTGACTCCTCCCCCCCAGCCAGGTGTCTCCTCCCCCTCAGCCAGGTGTCTCCT